>JAQIWH010001794.1:0-28748 GCA_034695005.1 Cryptops parisi
CAACAGCATTGTACTTAGTACAACAGCATTGTACTTAGTACAACAGCATTGTACTTAGTACAACAGCATTGTACTTAATACAGCATGGTTGCACTTAGTATGGCATCACTGTACTGAGTACAACAGCATTATACCATGACCAACAACAACTATACAAAGTACTAGTTTGTATAGTTGTTGGTCATGATTACACTTAGTAGCCTACAACAGCATTATACTTAGTACAGCATTGCTTTCTGTGCAACCATGAGATGACTTCCACAGACAGCGTGGCAGCTGTATGACTGCACAACAGTCAACAGACACATGCCTACTGTGTGTTGCCATACCCAACATTATATTTATAAAATGATATTTTTTTTCAGTGATATGTAAATGGCATATCTTTATGTTTAGTCGTTATTATAGGTTATTCTTCAACTATTTATGCCATGCTGCCACATTGATATCATACTATTCATTATACCCAACACTGTATAATGTTGAGTACTGAAATATTTTGTCGTACCAAAACTTAATGATACTTTTTTTTACATTACAACTCACCTATTGAAAGCAAACTCTCAGCTCGCTGATCTAAAAACGCATCACAACCTTCACTTAAGAATTTTTCGAGATTCAACCTGTATGCCAATTCCAGCTTCGACACATCAACAGGCGAATTGTCCATCGTGATGCGATTTGAAACGAATGACAGTGGCGGGAGATGAATGAAGGTTATTCTTATTTACTCTAAATCATGCACATCTTCCAATTAGCACTCTAAAACTCATTAAAAACGATCATTTCAAATAGAAAAACTTGAATGTTCTACTGTGAACTGGAAAAACGACGCGGGCGGGTTTGATTCAGATAATTTCTCCAGCCAATCACAGGATTTCGTATATTTTGCACTAGAGAACATTTGCTGCCAGCTATCGACAAAAACTTTCGTAGCTGGAACGACTGAATAGCGCCGAATGGAATAGATCGAATCAGAATAATGTTGGACAGGACAAGCGCCTTGTGATGTTACGAAGCTGAAACTCGTGCGAGATGTTTAAAAATAATAAAAAAAAAAAATCTAAATTTATACTCACCCTACAAATTACAAATTATATTTTGTCTGTTTTTGTTTGTTCGATTTTGAGCATATATAATTTTTTCATAATTTCATTATTATTGTAAAAAATAACCACATTAAAAAACTAATTTAAGTGTTATGCGCGGTGTGATGCAGGAAAGCCTATCAAAACTGTAGCGATGCCCTTTGTTAAGCTGGAAAGCCTGCCCAAGCTGTACATTGTGATGTGTTATGCTGGAAAGCCTGCCAAAACTGTAGCAATGCGCTGTGTCATGCTGGAAAGCCTGCCTAAGCTGTACACCATGTTGTGTGATGCTGGAAAGCCTGCCAAAACTGTAGAAATGCACTGTGCTATGCTGGAAAGCTTGACAAAGCTGTAGCAATGTGCTCGGCAGGAAAACACAACAATTTATGTTATACAGAGAAGCTACGGTGTTTATTTAAGAAATTAAATTCGTGGTAAATCGATGATTAAATCACGGGATGGAATAAATTTAGACTTTGAATTTCGCATGGTTTCGAATAATGTTATTATTTAAGCTGATCGAGGGATGACACCAAGAGTTGTCGCACTGGGTGTCACCAATCTTAGAAAAAAACTGTCAGATATTTTTAAAAGAAAATCGATGGATGGCAAACAAAAGCAAGATATCAGTAAAAAAATTGTTTTTAGGCACAATCACAAGCTCCATTCTTCGAATTTTGGAAGTACCAGTTACAAGCCTTTGAGTATCGAGGTTGGTTTAATTTCAGTGGAAAGTCAAGGTGGCCATTAGTTGGATTTGGAAACGTAAATTGAAGAACTCTTTATCAAGGAAAACACATTTCGAACATAAAATTCTACTTACCAGGTGTAATTTTATGTTGTAATTCAAACAGTAAATTGTATAGGTTTAACAACTTGATCCTCGGTGAATTCTAAACTCTTGAATAAGGTGAAAAATTCAGCATGATTCGTTATTTAACGCCTTCAATTCATTTAGAAACTTCACAAAACATAAATTTTAGTACTGTCAGCACTATACAGTACAAGTAGAATCTCACTAATCCGTAAAACGTGGAGCCAAAAACTTGTTTGGTTAGCGGATTTTTCGAACCAGTGAAGTATAAAGAAAAATAGCAAAAAAAAACTGTAAATTTGAAAAAAATTATAAACCAGAGTATTCACTGTAACTTCTACTGTAAATTTAACAATTATGAATTAAAAGTATTCACGTTAAATTTAAAAACTATGAAGAAAAATATACACTGTATATTTTACTGTAAATGCCAATCGCCGAACAATTGAAGCTGCTACCCGGTTAGTGTATTCCGGATTAGTGAGGTCTAACCTGCACTTGTCAATAATAATCTATTATACGCGTAAAATTTTTTCAAATTCATGTGCAATTGATACATACGGTAGATGCACCATTGATGATAATGAACTTTTAAATCCACAATATCAATCTTATTTTCTAACGATTATAATATCGATGCACCATACAAAATAAAACATTGTAATGCAAACAAAAAAGTGAAATATACGTTATTTACATCAATAAATTTTCGTTTTATACAGTTTAACGACTTGAAAGTCGCCGATTTACTTTGTTCAGCATCAGCATATATTTCATATTGAAAATAAAATATGAATAATCATATTCATGAATAATGAATAATTATGTAACTATGTACAGTCTACACAATTCAATAAACATAACAAAATCAAGTAATGATGTTTGTAAAATGACAATAAGTGGCAACGAAATTAAGCATCGATTAGTAGCATTGTATTAAAACGCATTTAAATTGATGAATTTGTTTACAATTACACTACTATGGCAAATTTGGCAGTTAATGTATACAGCCGTACGTATAAACATTGAGTCTTTAAAATATACAGTATAAGCAATAAAAAACTGATCTTCTTTCCAAATACAGTATGAAAATGAGCAACAAAAACAAATATCACTTTTGAAAAATTGATCTTTCATCCACAAAGTTGAATTTCATTCCAAATTATGAAAATGTTTGATATCGACATAAATTGTGTGAAATATAAGAAAAACCAGAAAACCATAAATCGAAATAATTTTGCTACACTGTTATTACTGATAACATGTTTGTAAATACATTCTGTAAAAACTATGCTGTCGTGAGTGTTCTGTATAACTCATTTTATTTTGCATAGCATCGCAAACCTTAATAAAAACCCTGATTTTTTTTAAATAAATGACTAACTAATAAAAAAACGATACTTCTAAAAGTGTGAAAAAAGTGAGGATATCAAAACTAAAAATAGAAAAAAAATTATACGAAATAAAAATAAGCAAATTTTGTAAATCGTGAGAGGTATCTACACCCACTGTGTGAACTGGTGTGAAATATTTTATAGAAAGTTTGTCATGAAGAAAATTAAAAACAAGCACTAATTAAGCCATTTTATATGGCAAAATAATTTTTATACAACGAGTTTTTCCTATTACGAGAGTCACATCAAATCATTGTTTGTTAACCTGTTTTGTTGCTTGACCCACAGAGCTGTAAAATGAAAATAAAATTGAACTCGTGAGACAGTCTCACAAAATTCAAACCTTGTATTTAAATTTTATAAACAAGTCAGAGTAGAAAACAACATAAAATCAAGAAGCCTTCCTGTTCCTTTTTCAAATTAAGACACTTTGGAACTAATCGTTTTAAGTCTCATAAGTTATAAACAAACAAATGTTTTGTTAATCTTTAAGTTATCTTGATGCCTCTATTTTTAGCAGTACAGTATTTAAGTTGATAATGCTTAAAAACGTCAGTAAAATACCTTGGAAGAGATAGAAACTACTTTGCTGGACCACCATCATGTTAAGCTACACATGAAGTGGATAGTGGATGGTTAACTATTTTAATAAATGTGCTATTGTTTGTAGTGTGAACAGTACTGCGAAGATGATCACCATATAATATTGAAACTTTTATAACTTATTTTCATGTTTGTAAATCGTTAGGCGGCAGCTCTTACTGCACGTTTTGAGAACTTTACAACATGGGATTGTTGTTTACAACACATTTATCACAGTGTTTCTCTATTTTTTTTATTAAAATAAGCATTATAAAATGGAATGACACTTTAGTTTCAGGCAAATTTTTATAAATAATGAAATGACAATTATAATGAAACCATAAAACCAAATCATACGAAATCATAAAAATGAAAACCGTAATGATTTCATACAAACTTGCAAGGAAAAAATTGCTTACTTAAAAAAAAAATGAAAATGTGAATGCTGATGAAACACAATGAACAGCAACAATATCACATATAAGCATAGTTACAAACGGGTTAATGTCCGGTACATCTGCAGTAGGAAGATATTAGTGGAAAACATTGTTCAAAGATTCATGATGCCTGAGCAGTATCACAAAGATTTCTAAAACCAAACAGCTGCAATTGTTTTGTTTTCCACATCAAGGTTTCTACCTGACAACCAATTTTCCAACTCAAGAACCACTTTCCAGTCCATCAAAATGTATGAGTACTCTTGATAGTGGAAATCGAGTCCAGTTCCAGACTATCGACACTTCTCATGCTTCTTTTGAAATTTCCTGAATCCGCTTCCAGAATGCTTCGAGCACTCCGTCTTCGGAAATCACAACGCAACGTCCTACGAAACGCCGATCGGAAGTCGGCGTTGAAATAACCGTAAATACACGGATTCATTGACGAGTTTATGTAACCTAACCAGGTAATGGCACTTCTAGCCTCGTAAGAAATGTGGCACTTGGAACAGAACGGAAAGATGACGTACATGAGAAAGAAGGGTAACCAGCAGAAGCAGAAGACACCCATTATCAAACCTAAAGTCTTGATTGCTTTGGTATCCGACACAAGTCGTTTGGAACGCTTCTTCAGTCGCCTCTGTTCTAGTTTGGTAGCGTGTTGCATGCTCATTTCTAGTCTTTTTATGTCCCTGGACTGGCGCTGAGCGATGATGAATATGCGGATGTATATGTAGAACATGATTGGCGATGGAACGTAGAAAGATGTCATAGACGAGACCACGGCGTACACTTGATTGACCTGAAACCAGACACAGTTTTAGATACGGATAAGAGAAGGCAAAAAGAATCTTTTTCTTTTACACGGCTGTTATCTATTCCACACAGAATTCCCGTGAACACGAACCGGCGCTAATAAGCTTAGTGCCCATGGTGATGTTTACAAAAGTCGATACAATAACGCGCCCAATGATTGTGGTTAGGTGAAATTGGATAGATCGAATCAGTCATCAACTATTACCTCATTTTGGTGCTGAATTGTCACAGTACGTTGATATGGCCATACTCAGGTTTCCATTTTCTCTGTGAGTATCATGGAATTTTTATCAAGAAAAGGTGAAAGCTAACATTGATGCTATTTTTGTAGTCAATTTACTTATGTTGTTTACGCTAAAACAAATTGTAACTTGACTTTCTTACAATAAACTTTTAAATTTTGTATTTTTTTACCTTAGTTTTTTTTTATATCTAAACTGACTTTTTGCACGAGTAAACATTCAGCACATGTAAAAATGTATTGTTCATATTGAGTAAAACAGTACAAGGTGCGCAGTGGTGTATAGTATGTGAAACGATCTTGAGAATTATTTAGTTCATTATAATTTAAATTTAATGTGTTTTATTTTAATTTTCTCTTAACTTTCGGCTTACTGTATTTAAAATTTTGCAACTAATATTGCAAATTAACATGACAACCACGTATTTACGAGTATTACATTGTAACCAAAATGTTATTCCTCAATTCGGATCATCATTCATTATATGCAATATAAAATATATAATATATAATTTAAAACATTTCAGAATAATTATTTTTGGAAAAATTACAAACAATCTTTTTTGAAAAAAAATAGTCACATTAACTTCCAATGACCATTAACTTTTCTTAAAAATAAAATGTGAACCAATGTTGATTATGCCAAAAAAGTAGTTATGTAGTAAGATTATGATAATGGTTACTATTTTTTTAAAAACAAACATGTGTGTAAATGTAAAAAAAAAATGTAAACATTTGTAATATATTCCTCAAAATCACGTCACAAACATCTGACAAATTTGTTCACTTCAGTTACTATAAACACTTATATAATTTTAACATCTTTCCTAACGTAAAGTGTTTGTTTTTAGTGGTGCAGCTCTGGATAAGCTCTTTGCAGTTAACACTAACAGTAAAATAAAGTAATTACTACGATGACAGCCATTATTCCAACTTTATTATATTTTTCTTAGGTGAAATGAACCGTAAAATTCCAAAAAAATAACAAGAAATTTCTAGTTCAAATTCCTCGACAAGGTTAACTAGTTTTAAAGGTCTCAGTGTAAGCTATACAAGTGTGTGTGTATGTACACAAAGACATCAAGTTACCCTTATACATTCTCACAATATTTTTCCTGAAGACTTTGAAGGTTTCACTTGAAGAAATGAAAACACGTAGAAGTTACAAAGAAAATTATATTATGCAAGAAGGAAAGTTATAGTGAAAAACCACTATAACTTTGTTGCAACCATTCGTACTTAGCAGATGTGAAAGTTTGTGCAAGAGTTTTTTGTTAGTTTTTAAATTGATTTAACTTTGCATATAATGCCATCATTGATTGATTAATTAATTAATGACTGACTATCAAATTAATAAACTAATCTGACCAATCATCAAATGAAATAGAACCATAACAATGTAAGTATTAAATTATATAAAAAGAAAATGTCAGTATTTCTCTCTCTATCTGTCTGTGTAAAAAGTGTGTAAAAACACACTTAGCACACAAGGAAAACCACAACAACGTGAATGTAAATAAAGATGACTATAAAAGAAAAAATCAAACTACTTCTTCATGCGCACGGGTTCCCTCCTCGTAAACAATTAACTCCTACTCAATTCATTCCTTAAAATTGTACCTAACACCATTATAAACATAAACAAAACTCACGAATTTGAAGATAGGGAGTATAAAAAATATATTTATCAAGTTTTTTAATAGATATTCCGATTTGGTTAATAACGTATGACCTCCACCAGATCCAGCCTAACTTAGTTACCAGGTTAACTTAAAATTTGGTCAACCTCATTCAATTCTTGTTCGTACAAACAGACAGAAAAAAGTTTTATTTAAATACACAGACGTTTGAATAACCCTTAATGTGAAAACAAGTACCCTGGAACAAACAAGGTTACATTTCTAAACGAGTAGCTTTTGCTTACTTGTTTTCAAACATAGATAGACAAGGTATTATTAAAAATATAATTGAAGGACTTCGAGCAATATAAGCCGCATCTTTGAAATTGTTCAAGAAAGCCGTTCTTCTGGTGAGAAACTCCATAGATAAGAGTAAGCTACCCATACTGAGCAACAAAGTGATTCTTTATATCGTTCTTTTATTTTCTGGAAAATCCAGGAAGTGGTAAAGTAACAAGCTAGAAATAATACTGAGGGATAGGTCATACTGACCAACAAAGTGATTCTTTGTATTGTGCTGCCATTTTCTGAAAATCCAGGAAGTGTAAAGTAACAAGCTAGAAACATTACTAAGGGATAGGTTCATGTAAAAATGTCATTATTGGAAAAAGTGTGGCTTATCACTATATTACTCGGAGTTCTTCAATTCTTGTGTGCACTAGAAATTAGTGGACACCTGGTATAAACATACACGTTTAATAAATACCTCTAATCCGCATTCTGTCATTTCTTCATACAACGACACGGGTGATTCGGAATACCATCCGAACATGACAGGAATGAATGAAATGCCAGCACTAGCTAACCAGGCACCGGCAATGAGGACAGCTGCTCTTCTTTTCGACATGACCACTTTGTAACGCAGTGGATCGGTGATGGCCCAGAAGCGGTCCAACGCTATGATACACAGATGAAGAATGGACGCCGTACAACACATCACATCGCACGAGATCCATATGTGGCAGAAGACAGCACCAAAATGCCAAGTCCTGACGATGTCGTAGACAAGAAGATAGGGCATCACTAGAATGGCAACAGTGATGTCAGCAACTGCTAAACTGCCCATCAACAAATTGGTCACATTCCGAAGGCGTTTGAAAGTTGCGACAGCGAGAACTACCAATACGTTACCTACAAAGTTAGATTAAAAAAATGACAAATTAATATATTTTATATAATAAAGGGTGGAGTATTTATACAAAAAATTACTGCACTTAAAATAAAATATAGCTTTTTAAGCCAAAATCGATTTACGTTATTTATGCGACACAATGCAACGATTTACACAATGCGACGTGATTAAATTGAGGAAATCCTTATTGTCACCCAAGTGTAAAAAAAAAATATGCTCTTTATAAATCCTACTTACAAAAAAAAAGTAAAATAAAAAAAACCTGTTCACTAGGCAACTAAAATCTTTTAAGTCGATCGTACTATTAAAAAAAAGTAATAAAGAAATCGTTTTCGAAAGCTTTCAATCTGTTCACAATACGATGAAGTGACACTAAGAAAATGGAAAGACTATTGGACCAAATAAAACTTGTTCAATTTAAAGTAAGTTTTAGAAAACCGGGAAAAATAAAGTTTGTTTGACTTTTTGTTCTTTGCGAATCTAGTTATACTTTTATCCTACCTAGTAAATGACAATGCACAGTTGAATTGTTCATGTCAATCTTGACAACAAAACTAAACAAATATAGCAATGTCAATTAAAAATGTCTTTCTCACCTGTGAACACTATATGACTTTTAACAACATATACAAAATCGTTCTGCACAAATTTGTCTTTGTTCATCCCTCAAAATGTAGTTTTTGCTTCTTAACAAGTAATAGATCTATTTACACACGAAAACTGATTTATTGGATTGCCAAATGATGAAACAACGGCTCCGTGTTGCAATTCAACTTGAAGGTTCCAGTAGTGTTGGGTTTCACTCTTCATTAGTTTTAAGACCAAAATCTGCATTGAACCATACAATGTTTAGTCTAATCTACAACTCTGTAGAGATTTATAATTAGAAAAATCAATGTGAGATGATGATTAATACTAAAGTTCATTTTAAACTTTGGAGTCTGATTTCAACTTTCGTTCTTAATTAGTGTCGGCATGTCATTGAAATATAAAATAGGCAAACGACCATGAATTATAAAATATAAAGATGATCAGAACAATAAGATTTTAAACAAAAACTATTACTTAATGCCAGTGTAAAAAATAAACATAAATTCACGGATCTGGGATAGGGGTGTACAAAAGACAAAATTGTTAACTTTTTACTAAACTTGTCAACAGAAGCAACAACCTATAACCTCCGCCAAAGTCACTCCAAAGTAGATACAAAGTTTCGTTAAAATCTGTTCAACCACATTTGATTTTTGCGCGCACAAACAGACAGAATCACAAACTGAATTTTATTTTTAGATATAGTTTCTGCTCTCAAATCGATTTTACATGAATATTCTTTTCTATCGCATTTACATTATGTTACACTTTATAAGTTGTACATTAAGAACCCACACCGTCAGCAGAAAAATAAAACAATAAAAAAAAGGTCTTATTTTCGTTCCCCCAAAGGTATAAAGTCACGTGATTTTTGTTGCAAGTTGTTGGAATCTCATTTGCGATGCAAACGTCATTTCCTTCATCACCCCTTTTCTGTTCTTTGTTCCATTATTTTTGTAGTGTCGTGTTTGGAAGAAGACAACAATTTTACCTGTCTTCTTCCTGCGTCCATAAATAACTCTACTATTGCCATGGAAATAATGACAACATTTCCAGAACAACTTGATGGCCCAAATGTGATGATGAACATCATTAAAACTGTGCGTAGAGAAAAACACACAACCCACACAAACCGCTTGACTTTCCTGTTTTCGGAAGCCAAATACTGTTTGACGAGCCTGATAGGTAACGACCCTATTAAATAAAATGAATGTTCTCCTTTTAATAGTTAATCATTACCAACTACCTCGCTATAATTGAAAATGTCAATTAAATTAATATACATGGGTCTGAATAAAATATCCATAACGTTGTAAGATTTAAAATACAAAAAATCTCGATTTACGCGAATTTCGTATACGCGGTTTTTTTTTATAATGCAACGAGAAACGTATTGCTATTAAGGAATTCTATGAAGAAACGATAAATAACATATATTTCTTGCAATTCATGCTTTACAATGTTACCGTCAAAATCCGAATTTAGTTAAAACCCATTTTTGACTCGTCAAAACTAGAATCAACTGATTCATTTATCATTTAGAAATTGAGCGTTTGGCGGCCTTCGGTTGCATTTGCTAACCTAGGAAATTGAGCGTTTGGCGGCCCTCGGTCGCATTTAATTATAATCCTAGTTGAGGTTAATTGACATTTGACTAACGAGATCGAGTTTTAACTAAATTCGAATTTTGAAGCTAACACATACACCATCGTGTGGCGCAAATGCTGGGTTTCACCATGACATATTATACTGAACATACGGTTTCCTCATGGTTTCACGCTGAAATTTCTCATTGTAATTTTTAAGCACAAATAATCAAATTAAAAAAAATCATTGATATACTGTACGTATTTATAATGTACTTAATACCTTTTTATATAACATTCGTTTTAATGATAAATTTCATGCGCTTTTAATAAAGCCATTTAAGAAAACCACGACCGTTGGGGGCTTCCAAGAAGCACGTTCTACAAATTTCAGCTACCCCGTTCGATTTATAGCAGACAATTCTTCGTTTTAAAACCCCCACGACAGCACTGCAAATCCCTTAGCACCCACAAATCTTTATAACTCATCGACAGGGGTGTTTCCTTTCGCATCTTGTACAACCCACTAGCCAATTTCTATATGCTTTAGAAAACAAAAGGGTCAAAGTTACTGTCAATCTTCGCGCATCACCGAACAAAAATGTTGTATTGTTTTTTTTTTCCTTCTGGAGACTAGAAAGAGTCATACGCACGTGCTGATAATTCTGCATCGCTTCAAAGGTTCTCTTGTGACCCTTTCTCATAAAACTGGTGCAAAGACCAAATGACCTTTTCTTACCCAATTTTACGCCACGGTTGCAGCAAGCGGTGCGCCTCACCTCATATTTTACTGTTATAAAAACTAACAAAAAAAAATTGTGTTGCCTTTTTTAACCGAGATGAAACGTACGTAACCCATAATGCAACTGCTAAAACTAGCATAAAAAAAGCAACGAATGAATAACGAGGAGAATTTGGAATGTAAATGAGTTAATTCTCGAGAATTTGGTGCGTAAAACATCCATAAGTTAGATTGTTTTATATGCGGCATTAAAGTTGAAGTACCGGTAATGCTTTCCATGAGATTAAAATAGGTATTGTTAATGAATTTATGAGCAATTTAAAGGACTAGTTTCACAACAAAGAAAATATTTACAATACACACGAGTAAATCTCAAAAATCTGAGGAATTTGAATTTAGCGCCCAAAAAATATCTTGGGTTAAATATTATTACAAGATTTTGTTTGACTTGGGCTAGCATCTTAAATGGTTTTCAAAAAAAAAAAGGTTCAGTGTTTCAAATCGTAAATGTGTCGTAGGGACTTGAAATTTGGTGCACAGATTAGTCCCGCGTGACAATTTAATTTATCAAATTTTGAGAAATCAATGTTTTGTCAACTTGGAGTTATTGACATGTGAAAACTCGTTTTTTTATAGATAGAGTGTTGCTGATGTTCTGAACCACATGTTCATTTTCTACTGTTGTAAATAAACATACAGCATAAATATTATACATACTTTACTATATTTTACATATATACGTCCAGATTCATTTAGAAGAAGCACTTACAATGAAAAGTTGTCCCAAAAATCGAAGCTTTTAAAAGTTATTTGTTTTTATAATATCTCATCAGAAACTGGCAGTGCAGTGTTATATAATACTCTCCGTGGTATTATGTTTTGCCAATACATCTACGAGTAAACTAAAGGGCCATTTTGACATTGAACCCAAAAAATGTATTTCATCGTTTTATTAGATCGTTAAAGACCAATCGTGTTGATCAAAGATTAATTAGTCGTTTGTTGCACTCAGCCATGTTGCAACCAGCCTATAATTAAGGGTAAATTTCCGAAATATGACTTGTAATTTTGTCATCGGAAACAGCTCGTTGTTGAACCAAATTGACATCGCAAATTAATATCTTTCGGTTAATCTTCATATTCATAGTAGTGAATGGCATATTGACAGTTAATGTCAGAGAAATGAGCCATAAACAATTTATTGATTGGACTTTCCTATAACTGTGTTATTAAAATAAGATTCACTATACAACCATTACATATTTTCTGATGGTATTAGTAGCACTTTGTAGCATGATTTTTAAAACATTACAAAAAATATTAACCTTGTTTTCTGGTGGTGAAATTTACGTAATAGAAAAGTTATCTATAATCTCACGTTAGCAATGTTGGGCGGCTTTATCCAACAGAAATTCCAATAGCTTCAAAATTCGTTTTTTACTTTTTTTTCTTTAAAAATTTCAAAATATGTTATCTTTTCCAAAAATTAACGAAATTAGTTTTTTTGGTCAACCTCGAAAATCACTTTTTTATGAGGTGTCGAAAATTCTCTTTCAATACTTTAGAAAAAGAGATTAAGGAAACGTAATGAAACGTGCAAAAAAAAACCGAGAAGAAAAATTTGGAGGGCTATATTGATTTTTGTTATTGATCACCTGACTGTCAAGAATATTGACAAAAGGTGAGAAAAAAATAACCTCTATGTAGCATTCGTTATGAAAAAAAACTAATAACGCACAAAAAACATCAGTTTTCAGCTGCCAGAAACAGCAGTATTTTGATATCAAAACTTTTTTTTTTTTAAATAGCTGTTCACTGATGTGGATGGATAACATTTTTCAAAGGAGTATTTAAAAACAGTTTTTCAACCACGTCAGTTTGTGAAAACCAAAGACTGATTGGCCGATAACCCGATATTAACCTAGACCAGGGTTGGCGAACTGTAGGCTATTGGAAATTTGTGTCCTACTTGCACGTGCTTTTCTTGCACGTACTCTTCTTTCACGTGCCCTTTTTTGCATGTGTCCTATGTACACGTGTCTTACTTGCAACGTACTCTACTTGCACATGCCTTCTTTCACGTGCCGTGCCTTTCATGCATTCCGTCCTTGCACATGTATACTTGCCAATTTGAACTCACTGTGGACCAACGTACAATGACATTTAACGTCAGATGCATATGCATTAAAGTACAAGAATCAAGTACCAACCAGTTTAATAAATTTCCGCACAAATACTGTAAATCAGATCACTGAAATAAATTTATTATTAGTTTGTTTATTGTTATTTAAAACAAAAAATTATAAGAACATTAAACATATTGAAAAAATGACTTGCAAAAGACATAAAAAAGAAGTTTGAATAAAATCTAATTTTTGCCTGAACTGTTTTTTAATTAAATAAAAAAAACGAGTCAATTAAAAAAAAGTGCAATAAAGTAATCAGATGAAAATTCATCAGTTTCTCGTTTTTATAGCAATAAAAAGAAAAATTCCAATTCCAAAAGTCATTTTTTAAAAACAATATACCGAACACTCTTTTGGCGTTTGATATCGATTAAAGATAACTTAACGTATACATTACGAAATTAATTATCACACGAAGCCTTTTGCCAGGAACACTTTTTTAACCATCATTTCTTTTTTTCTATTTAGCCATTAAGTTAATTCGTCAAAACATACTTTTACGTGGAAAACAATTATACCAAAAAACTGAGTTCCAATTTAGGAAACAAATAACAATATCAATAGCAATTACAATTGTTTTTCATTAATATAGAAGCTTCTGAATTTCACATTAATAACATGGAAAATAGAAAATAAACGTAGAATTATGTTTGTAATGCAAATTTAAACATGCTTAGACATAATCAAACGCGCATCCAGGAACAATAAACATATGCTGTATGTCATGTATGTTGAGCAACGCATACTTCTGCTTTCTAGTTCCAACATGTTCTCTTCTGTCCTTCAGTCTGTAACGCTCAGATCTTTATAACAATCTATAACTTCCAAATTTAAATGTATCGCGCTCGTTCTTTTTGTATTCAATTAATTATCTATGCGAGATGAACTTTGGACATTTTAATCCAGATCAGAAAACCAAAAATGAGTTTTTTTATTAGGTAAAAAATTGTATAAAGTCTCTTTTTTTGTGACAACCGAGCTTTAGCCTTTACTTTGGCTTAGTCTATTTCTGTTTCTTTTTTTTTTTCAGTTACAAAAATTTAATCAGATGACATTTCTTCTGCACGTGACAGAATCTTTAACATTGGAAACCTGGAATAATGTAAGTTTTTTCCCCTTTTCGCTCCAATACCGATCAAAAACACAAGATGATATTTCACGAAGACAAAGCTTCATCAAAAAAATCTGTCACTGTAGTTAAAGAAAAAAAAATACTAAAAAGTTAAAAAAACTGAAAATAGGTTTTTCCATTTTCGAAAAGATGAATCTTAATGGAAACCATGTGTTTTTAAACAAGTTTAAATTGTTGAACTTTCGATTTGAAATGGAACCTAATTATATTTTAGGTAATTTTCCGTTTGCGAGAAGCATTGGTATTAATTAACATTATTTGTATCATTCAACACATAAATTGCTTGTTGTATTGTATTTAACTAACCTAAACTTTGATTATATCCATAGTTACCAGTTCAATTAAAAACACTACAAAAATCAATTAGCAACACGTTGAGTGATACAAGTAGTGTTAGCCACTAACGCCACCATCAGTGTCTCTCGGCAAACAGAAAAGTACTAATTTTGTTTCAATTCAAACAGTTAAACAGCTATATTTTAACAGTTATTACATAAAAGATCGCATATTAATAGCGTTTTTAAATTGAGATAAATTATATAATATATTAAACAAATAGCTCTAATAACACCATTTTCGTTTTGCTAATTTGTAAGGATTAAAATTTTGGTTCACCCTATTTATATCTGATGAGCCACTACTACGGCTGGTTAAAAGCTAGAGTTCACCATTATTCATGAAATATAATCTTGTTTCTAAGCAACGCTTAATCTAGCGAACGCGGAAAATCTTTATACATATCCGAGTTGACATTTTTTTTAAGTAAGAAAACTTCTCTGGACTTTGAAATACCATCGAAATTGAAAATTCCTAAAACGGCTATCATTCTTAATGAACGAGACAAAATTCTGGCATTAATAGCCATCGTTTATTGGTGATAGCATAGCGAAACATTAACGATCGAACGTTTTGCAACCTAAGTGTTTGTGCGGTAGCATCGAAGATAATGGATTTTCTTCTCTTTTTTTTTTTAAACAAAAATATTTCTTTGCAAATAACTATTGTCAAACATTCTGAAGATATGACAAAATAAAAGAAAGTTCGAAGACGAAAGAAAGACAACCACAATGCTTTTATGTTCAAGTAGTTCCTTGAGATTTCTTTATATGTAAGGAAAAATATTACTAAAAAATGTGGTCGAGATTATACAAATCTAAAAAAAAAAAAAAACTCTAAAATTATTCATTTTTACTTGTAGAAAAACTTATTTTTGCTAAAAGGCAATGTCAAACCCAAAAATACAGGGTGTCTCATTAAAAGAGAATAAATTGCTAAAGTTACAGTACAGCAATTAGTTCAATTAATTTCACACAGCATCAACGCCATATTTATCGATTTTTTCTTCAATGTTAATTTGAAGAAACAATAATTAAATTCGGGTTTAAAAAACCCATCCAAATACTAAAAGTGTTTCTTTTCACGAATAAAAAAAAAGTCGATAGTTATTAACCTTCCATGTGATATGTAAGTAGACCACGTCTATTTCCTGACCATTGATCTTTCGGTAAATAAAAGTAAGTAAATAAAAGCTCTTAATTGGATTCACTCAACCAATGTAGTGTTTCACATCAAAGCCTTTATTTTCTTCTTTTTATCTCAAAATAACAGCGAAAAAGTTATATCTAAATATACAGTACATATAGTTGAGCGATAAACAAGCCGATCTAAATTAGATTTTGTTTATTAAGTAGGGAAAAAAATTTAACCGGCATGCCTTAGATGTTTTGTTTTATATTTTATATGTTATAAAAATATAAAAGTGTAAGAAATAACGCTTTATATATTGCTTGGTTAAAAATTTTAAAATTTAACGTTTAATAAAATAGTGCAGTTTTTATTGTACACCATTTTAAAATTAAACATACCAAAATTATTATTTCACTAGCTGTATTTATTTATTTATTTGATAAACTGTATCTTAACGGATAATTCTACAATACAATTGGACATAAACTAGGATTAAAAACAAACAATAAAACGAAATAAAACAGCAACAAAATTGTAGAAAAATTAAAAGTGTTAATACTAATGTAAAAGTGACTAGGTCCAAACAATCATTGTACATCAACAAAATGGTTATTTTCCGTGCAAATGCCGAAATTGATGGGAATACTTTTTTATTTAGTTCACTGTTTTAACTCATGTTGCCTGGCAACATTTGTCTGTTTTAACTGATGTTGTCAGTAGCGAGCTACGTTTTTATTTTAGAAGCTCATTGTAAGGATTCTAATCAGTGATGTCATTGTTTACACGCACGTTCTTATGATAAACTCCGTGAATTTAAGCTCTGATATGCACAAAAACTCACAAACAAAGAACATGATATAGTTTTAGAATGATATAGTGGAATGATAGAAATGATATAGTTATGCTTACTAGCTATATTTTTGTCAAGCATAATGGAAGACAAGTGATTCAATTCATAAACATAATCTATTGATATAACTCATTTTGCTTCGCAACATTCTTTAGTTAGTGTTTTATGTTTACTTGATCTCATTAGTTAATGCTAATGTTTGTGTTGGTATAGTAATAGATTTATTATGTTATGGTTACGTTTGTTTTTAGGTGTTGTCCTGGAAACATTCTAGCATGGAAAGAGGCACAAAGAAAAATAGAGAGAGCGAGACCCTTTGCTTTTATATTAATAATAATCAGTGTAAAATATTTTTGAAAATATTTCTGGTTTTTTTAACTTCAATAACAAGATTCTAATGATTAAAAAAAATATTGTTTTTAAATTTCAAAATTAATTTCATATTAAAAAGAATATTAAAACAAACTTGTAAAAATATTTTTCTTAAACTTCAAAATTAATTTTGAAAATGTGAAAACATTTTGACAACTTTTTACATTTTTTTACAAATTTTGTTACACATGTAACCTTTTTTTAATTATTAATTATTGTTATTATAACTGGAATAACCATTATTGATGAACATTAAAATAGAATAAAGATTAATATCAATAGCCAAAAAACCCGTGATACGCAAAATGAATCCTCAATATTCACCATTTCATATACCTAAGTTAAGCGTACTGTACCTAGTGTTATGCTGAAAAGCCATAAACAGCTGTAGCTATGCAGAGTGTTATGGTGAAAAATTTTTAAAAAGTTGTAGCAATGCGGTCTGTTATGCTGAAAAGCTCGACAAAGTTGTAGCAAAGCCTTGTGTTATGCAGAAAAGCTTGATGAAGCTGTAGCAATGCGGAATGTTATGCTGGAAAGCTTGATAAAAACCTATGAGAACCACTGTAAAAACACTCACTGTCTTTTGCTTATTTTTTTTCGTCTCGTTGTTGATTTAATGTGTTCAACAAAAGATAATATTGATTAAAACATGTAGAAAATAAATTAATAATCCTATTTCCGTATTAAAATAATTCGTTATGTTTTAAAGTCATTTGAAAATGTGCTTTTCGCACTGAGATCTGCATGTTTTCAAATAAAATGTATTGAACGCCTCTTGCCCCTCTCCTTTCACCCTCTATCTCATTTCTGTTTTATTGATGTAATAAACCTGTACTAACGAGAATGTAATGAGATAAAACTAATAGATAACTTGAAGCTATAGGAAACAACTTTACATAACAATTGACGGGTATCATCACACACGCTATGCATCACACTGCATACTTCTACATATACAGTACACAGTTAATAAACTTAACAATTAAATTCACATTAATTAATAATTATAAACAATAATCCAAAAAACAAAAATATTTCAGCAAAAATCCAGTACATACAAAATAATTGAAAATGAAATACAGGTTGCACCTAACTAATCTGGAATTCACTAATCCGGCAACAGCTTTGATGGTTCGGCAATTGGAATTTACAGTAAAATTTACAGTGAATACTTTGGTTAATAATGTTTTAAATTTACGGTGCATTCTTTTGGTTCATAATTGTTAAATTTACAGTAAAAATAACGGTAAATACAGTACTTTAATTTATAATTTTCTAAATTTGAAGTTTATTTTGCCATTTTCCCCAAATTTCACTGGTTCGGAAAATCCGCTAATCCGGCAAATTTTTAATTCCAAGTTTCGGATTATTGCGATTCTACCTGTATATCTTTTAACAGTAAACTAATCTTACGATAATTTACTTATTTGAATTTTTTTCTCATTAATTTAGCGATGTTTCAAAACAATTCACTATAAACGAGAGGGATGTAATAGGTTACATTTCCTGTTTCTGCACTTTACTTCTTTGCCTCCATCATCAATGTGTGTTTAGTGGGCAGTGATCTCATTGATTTTATAAAAGAAAACACAATACGAATCTGTCGAGGAAACTGACTGGTGTTCATCAAAAGATTCCAAACAATAAAGCCTAACGAAACACCATGAAAGGCCTTGTGACACGAGAAATTCTTTTGGCGAAAAAGTTTCCTTGGATACGTATTGTTCTTACAATAATAATGACAGTGAAAAAAATATTACAAAAAAATAAAGTAAAGGTGTTATCAGGTGGTTTCTCTTTCTTTGTCAATACATGATACCAACAGCAAAATAATGTCAACAACTATTATTGTCAAAAGCCATTATCTTCAATAGCTATTATTGTCAACAGGCATTCACAACGACGTCATGATTGTCGACAAAGTGTTAATACATAACATTAAAGTGGCTAAGTTAATATATCAAGCATTATTATTATTACTACCATCACAGTGTCGCAGCTAAGCTATTTCAGGCTCTCAATACAGTATTCACGTTTTTGTGATAAATCACTCCTTCTGAACATGAGCTTCAAATGTACGCGTTTTCAAGGCTATATGAATTACCACATCTACTTTATATAGTATTCTATACAAAAATAGTAAAAATAAAACACGAATGTAGAATTACGGTACCGGTACCTAATGAGTAATCTTGAATTTTATTATAACTATAAATGAAGCTAATGTTTATGCAGTTCGTTGTTGTAATTTAAATTTATACTCACATTTGCCTTATGATCACGTGGTGCATTACTAGTCTTATGTAAATAAAAGGAAGGAAGGATTACAGCTAGGTAAATGTTTATATTAATTAAAAGGCTTGGTGTAAAAAGGTGTTAAGTAACATTTTTACAATTTCGAGAAAAACGAGTTTAAAAATTTGCCTTTCTGTCTCTCAGCTACTACATACTTCTTGCATTAACAACTTTGCACATGTTGTAGTTTTGGTCAAAATTATGCGTTAGGAAGGAAGAATTGCACCTGACGCATCCGAAAATGCTTCTTAGTCATTTTTGACAAAAATATTATTTAACACTCTTTTACACCATGTCCTTCAATTATAATGCTGAAGCTCAATAGCTAATTGAAGGCTTGCCCGGAATAACGTTGCATTTTTTATCCATAGTTTTGAGTAAATACAAAAGAAGTATTTAGCAACACATTAATTGTTACGTATTAAGTGCCCAATTTCGAAGTGATATATGTATGTTTTAAGCAGGTTTAAGTTTGTCTATTGACAACACTAGCTAGGCCCATATATGAGGCACAGTTTTCTATAATAATCTCAATATTGAATTTTTGTGACATACAACGTTATTCCGGGCAAGTTTTCAATTAATAAATAAATTGTTGTAGTTTATCCGTAATTACCAGGTACACTCAATACATTTAATATTTAATTAGAGTATTTTGTAATTAAATGCTGTCTTACAACAATCAAGTCATACAAAAATTCAGTGACGCCTAGGTTTGAACCACAGTCCGATTCTCAACTCACTGAGCTAATTTAATGTTTATAAAAAAACAAACTTAAGTGACATAAACCAGACCATAGTGTAAATACAACATAAAGCAGATTAATTTTTCCCAACAAACTAAAAAAATTAGTCTACGACGCGACGTCTGGATCTTTCTCGGAGAAACACTGAATTTGACATATTGGCATTCCCGTTTATTTTAATTACACGTAATCATTAAAAAACCACGTGACAAAATTAAGCCCGCTCGTCCATCTTACCGAGTAATCTTAATCCTGCTAAAGGCATTATTTGTCTCGTTTTCCTAATGAAAGAATCAACAGGATGGGTCAATATATGGTCACGTTAAACCTAAAATGTCCAAAAGACTTATTAGCGTCTGTTTACATTTGTCATTTTACGTTTCACTACTTTCATCTACCACACCACATACTAGATTTGCAAGAAAGAAAGAAAGATTTGGTTGTCACGGTAACTGAACCATCGCTTGTCACAATCGTCTTCCACCACTTACTTCAAAACGTTCGAAGTGATTTGCAAATGAATTTTGAAGCCCTTACTGCTGCCATTGTCAAAATTTCAAAAACACTGTTATCAGCGGATTTCTATTTTCCAAGGACAAACCAATCATCTTATTTTTAGATTTCATCACAAAAGAATAAAAATTTTGAAAGAATTGTTTTTTTTTTAATCCGAAAAAAATTTCTTGCAGTTTCAAGAATTTTGTAATAACTTCACTTTTAAAGGAACTGTACAATCCATTTTTTAAAATTTTTAATTTGTTAATTTTCATGTAGCTATTTATAGATCGATAATCTGGCATAAATATACGTAAAAACAAACAAAATTCAAGCATAATACAGTACATTATTCATGAAATTATGCAAATTTGATGACCCAATATGTAGGCATTACCCTACATATGGGTAATGCATATGGGTAATGCATATGTAGGCATTACTCATATAGTCAGAATTGAGTGTCGTTTCATTTATTTCCAACAATCCAACCGAAAAAAGTCTCCAATAATAACGATTACAACACACCCTGTTAATGCAACAGCTTCACTGCTTACAACTCTTGCTATGCAGTGGAGCTGCTGCATTAACATGGTGTGTTGTTGTAATCGCTATTATTGAATACTTTTGTTCAGTTGGATTGTTGGAAATAAATTAAACGACAGTCGATTCTGACTATTTGGGGGTCATGTTTACAACTTTCTAAATATGACAATACCGACGACGCATTGTTTAAAATTTAAAACTTATTTTTAAAAAAAAAATAATTTTAAGGTCAATGAAAATAGCACCATTTAAAAGACCCCCCTCATTATATCCAAAACTCACAATTTTTATTATATTAGTTTTTCTAGCATAAAATTGGTAAGCCTTAGCTGGGACACTCGGTATACGTGTGTATATTTATAACAATGCCTGATTTGGTTTAACAATGGTTGAATTGAAGTATGTGGTTGTGAGCGTCGGCAACACTACAAGAAAAACTCCACCTTCACGCTACATTTTCTCAAAATTGATGCGGCATTGATCCGTCAAAATTCAATAAAATTAAATGTATTGCAGACTGTGTCTACGTTTCAAATTTCAGCTTTCTGGGATATCAGAAAGTTGGTCAAAACAGGCTGCAAAGATGTTAAAGCGCGTGCACACACACACAAACAATGGACCGGTACGTGACACTTAGGCGACGGACAACTGGGCGATTCAAAGTGAGCGATGATCAAGTAGGCGATAGTCAAGTGGGCGACGGTAAATTGGGCGACGGTAAATTGGGCGACCGCCAACTGGGCGACGGAAAAGATGCTTGGGATATGTTAAGATCCTTGTGATTTTTTTTGATACTCGTCTTACTTTTGGCTCTCCTAATCTAACCTAACCTAACCTGACATTAACGTAACTTACCGCGTGTGGAAATACGCCTTCTTGCCGCGAAAATTGGAATAACAAATTTTCAATTTGTCGCCCACATGTCACGTCGGCCAATTTACCGTCGCCCGGTTGACCGTCGCCCAATTGTCCGTCGCCCAGTCAACCATCGCCCAGTGTGAATCGCCCAGTTGACCATCGCCCAGTGTGAATCGCCCAGTTGACCGTGTCCGCAATGGACAACCCAAGTTAAATGAAAAGTTGTAAAAAAATCTTAGATATGCATGTGTACGTATACAGTATGTTTCCAGCAATGTGTACAATCCAGGTATTGTTTACAATGCTTAACCTAATTTGGTAAAGTATGAAATAACATCTTGACAGAACTGTTTAGGTTAGTTTGAGTTAACAATTTTTCTAAAAAAACGTAAGTCTGAATTTAGGCCTAAATTTCAGGCTAAAGACTTGCATAAGTAACTATTCAAAACATGTTTAATAGATGTGCACACAATGTGCACACACGTGAACATACACGTATGTGCACATATTTGACCTACAATAGTTCTTTTTTAAAAAAAAACATAAGATGCAAAATTACTCGTCAAATGATGAAAATGTGTAACAAATTAAAAAAAAATCGACACAACTTTAAACACAACTACTTGTAATTACATTCACGAAGTTCCAATTTCCACAACCTAATATTAAATTAAGGAGCACTACGCTGCCATCAAGAAAACGCAAGATTTCGAAGTGAAGCTCCTCTGCATAGCCCTATTGCACTGCGCGAAGATTGCAATTCCTCCAAGGCGTTTGCAGCATTTCAATTAAGAGACGTGACGGCGTCAAATATCATTTTTCGACACACGATTTTCGGTTACATCACAAGAAATGGAAAGTTAAGTGAAGAGAATTTTCCTATCTGTAATTACAAGCTTGAGCTTGATGTTTTAACATCGTCACTTTGATCTTGTTCCCATCCCGTCCCCATCTATTTCATTCCAACAACGACGTAATGCGTTTCTTTTACTAAAGAGAACCACACAAATAGAGGAATGAAAGATATACCGCACTATAGCAAACAAGACAGTCAATATCGAATACAGCTGAAAAAAGGAAATGACAATTTCATTTCCGGAGCAATGTTTGCGGAAATTCATCATCCTTATGGTCGGAAAGACTTTCGTGAACAAAAGTTGTAGTGCTTCCTGACAGAAGATTAAATGAAGCCAATCATGGTTCATGACACACACAAAAAAGGATAAAGGTATTCCTAAATGAGGAATGATATCTACATGTTATGCGGAAATTGGTAACTGTAATTAAACTGCAAATCTCTTTTGTTAATTAATCAACGCAAACCTTGAGGTTGCTATTTAATACCTGTTTATTCACGGTCAACAAAATTTTTAATTAACGTTTGATATGATAGTTTAATAAATTACATGAAGCTACTGATTAAAAATATTCAAACATCTAGTAAAATAAACATGTTTGGTTGTGCTGGACATGTATACGATGTAGGTTATATGTTACCGGAAATGCATAGATCTTTGTGGCATTTTGTAGAATGCTTAAAAATTTTATAGAATATTAAGCCTGGTTTAGGCAATTTATGAAATTAGCATTAAAATAGTTACATTGTGCAAGAGTTTAGGTTAGTTTTAAAAGTCCTAAATTTGGGCTTCATTTTGTTAGAGAAAATCTTGTCAAACTAACCTATTAACTTTAACTAACCTAAACAGTTTTATACAAGATATTTCATACTTTGAAAAAAAGCTAAGCATTCTATACGATGGCTACGTATTCTATAAGATGTCTGAATTCTATACATTGCCGGCAACATGTGCATTTAGGTGCCGGTACAATACAACGCATATGTGAAAGTGTATGTTTGTACTACACAGTACTATACTACACCATGCTTGTAGTTATACGCAAGCATATAATAAGCGCACGGACAACTATAAATGATATAACGTGAGTATTCTATATTTCAAAAAATACCACATTTATTATTGTTGTTGTTGTTTTACGCATTAAAATCGTATGATTAAAAAACTTAGACGCACCCTAATGAAATGAATGCTTTTTAAAAGCCCTTCTAAAAAGCTCTGATTGCATTTGATTAACAACGAAAATAATTAAAAGCAATTAATATTTTTCGTATTTAAACCGAGTGTCCTCACTTGACATTCAAATGAAATCACAAGACTCAAGTCAAGCATTAGTCAACACAATGTCAACAAGATTTGAGAAAGGTTAAATCAAAGACGTTTGTTTATTAGTTTATCCTATCGGGGTTAAATGAAAACTCATCCTTCCAATTGGTTCTCTCTTTGTTTGATGTTTTAAGTACTTAAATCTAAATTTTTTTTCTGGTGTCTTTAGTTTTAAACAAACAAAAGACAACCTTCAGCTAAATAAAAGAAAAATCTTTTGTCAATTCAAACTGACAGAACTAAGCATGAATAAAAAAAGAACTTAGCACCTAAATTGATTACCAAGACCCAAAAACTTAATCTGCATGTCAGATAATGAAGTAAAGGAAACGCATTGAAAATAGTGAATATACATGCGCTGACTAATTCACAATATTTCCATATACACCAAATATTCTAATCCTTACGTTTTATAAAATGCGCTTTATTAATGCACTACCTGTAAGCCCATCAATGATGACGGGTGCTAAAATTATTGTAATTAAAAACTATATACATTATAAAGGATATATGTATAATTAGCTATTTTAAATCATTGTATCCGTCATTGTATCTGTGTCTAGAGTGCTTTTTATTTACACTTATGTTGTTATGTCCCCATGACCCACGAGGATCACCATAACAACGTGAATGTAAACAAAGATGAGAACTATATAAAAAAGAAATCAGAGTGCACCAGCATGTTTTTTGGATTTTGTTGCAGCATTATTGACGAGTTAACGCGGTTTAACTAAGTTTTTAATGTTATTATTTGACAGCAAAGCTTACCGCTACAGTATTTGCATAAGCTTTCCAGCATAACAAGCTCACAGCTACACTTTCTTCAGTCTTTCCTGTATAACACAGCGCAAAAGCTACAGTTATTCAGGTTTCCCTGCCTTACATAGTGGCTACAGCTTTTTAAAACTTTATTGTTATACTGTACTTATTAGAAATTTTATACAAGCCTTGTTAATATCATTATTGTCTCGTATGAAAGGTAAGTTGCTCACTCTCTCTCCATAAGTCCGTGAAAAAATGTTTCCATGACAACAAGTAAAAACACATTTGGCATACAAATAAAACGATATGATTTCAAGATAAATTTTATCATTCTAGATTCCCTGTAAACTGTTTTAATTTGTGGAATAACCTGCCATACCATGTTAAAAAAACAGCAATCAATATTGATAAATCAAGACAACATGATCTATCTATTTTTTGATAAATAAACTCTGACACACATTAATTGATTTTAACATTTGTTTTTCACCACGTTGTATAATTTATTGGTTATTATTTTATTTGTATTGTTTGTACATTTTTTTATTGTACCCTTTTAGTTGATCAGTTTAAGATTGTTGAATAAATAATTAAAAATAACAATCTTAACAACGTGAGTGTCATAAAAACGAACAATATTTCTACGTGCTATGTGTGAGTTGTGAGTTTGTAAGAGTCGTATACGATAATATGCTGTACAGTCCAATGTACCAAAAACGCATAAACAAGAACCGCATAAGTCTTTTGCATGAATCAAAAACCGCATAAGTCCAATTTAAACAAATCGCATATGAAAATAAATGAAATCAAAAATTGCAAAAATAAAATTGAAATTACTCAAAACTCGCATAAATTAAAAATGGAATTACTCAAAACACATAAATTGAATACGGAAATTTTTCAAAAGATTGCATGAGTTTTAATTTGTATAAATCGCATATCGCATGAATCAAAACATGCAAAAATCAAAAATAAATTTTTTGCATCATGTATGTGCATTGTGCATACAGTATATCTGCATATGACAGTAAGCTATATAAAATGTATGCTTAAAAAGCATTTTTAACGTAGCGTACTTGCTTATTTGGCATTTACTGTATATGTATGTACTCACTCTAATTTTGCGCTACCTCATTTTTCGGTTAAGAAGTTTATTTTTCTTATATAAAAAAATTCCGTCCTAAAAGGGTTTCACTAAATGTAATTTCAACACCATTTGATATAAAAAAAAACCAACTTTAAAAAATAAAAAAAAAATTTACCCAGAGTTCTCTCCACGAAATTAAGTCAGCAAAGAGATGACATTACATGTCGAGGGAATACTTCACTTTTTTGAAAATCGACAAAAAAATAAAAACGAAACCCATTTTTCAAAAAAAAAAAAAGAGCCTATCGTGGGATTTAACATTTGCTACGTGACTATGTATGTGTGAACAATTCTTGATCTCAGCACGTGATGTGGAATGTGGTTTTTTGCTTTCTGGAATTTTGTGTTCACCAGTGTACACCAAAAAAAAATGTGATATTGCCACTACTACTCTTAAATCAACCCTTTCATCGATTTCATTCTCCAGGCTAAAAATATCGAATAAAAAAGAATAGAAAAGCAATCATTGCCTTTCTTTACATCCAAAAAGCGACTTTTTTGTTCCAATTGTGAACACAAAAAAAGTCTATTCATTTTGGTTATCTGCAACTTAACACAAGGTTGCTTTATCGCCACGTAACCCAAAGTTTGGGTATTAATATCGTTCGAAAACTTTGCTTCTCGTAACTTTATTGAGCAATTTGAGTGTGAAAACGGAAATGAACGTAAACGATTAGATCTGTCAAGTGCCACCACTGAACCCTGGGAAAATATAATAAAATGATTTGAATAGAGAGACGTTTTCTTCCAACACCCAAGCAGGTTGAGTGGAAAATTTCTAATCAGGCTGGCGACATTAATTAACTCTTTGAACCCGAAAAATTGCTGCCTGATTCAATCAATTCCGCGTGAATGATGTGTTTTCTGTTTATATTCGAAATTATAGTTTTCATTTTTGTCACCCTAAGTTGTTTTTTTTTACTACGTAATGAAAAATGACAAAACAAAGAGGAGTTTATAATCAGGGACCCCTATCTCGTTCCTTCGATAATTCGATGGATCTATGCGTTGTAGTATACTCCACTGAGCAGCAAGAAATATTGGTAGCGTTAAGACCGTCTGACACGTGCAATTTTTGGTTAGGCAATCCAACAAATTTTTTGGGGCAATTATGACTATAGCTTCTCGGACAATAATTTCTTGTCAACTTGTTTTCATTGATTGGAGCAGCTAACGTCACAGTTATCAACTAATTGCCCGAGTTGTCATACCTAAAATTGCACAACTCTTGCGTGTGACAGTAACAGAAGGCGTTCAAACATAGTTAGAATGGCACAATTATTAAAACAAGTACATTAAAAATGCTTTTTAAGCATGCTCTTTATATATTGTTATATACATTTGTATTCGGTATGTACATACATACTGCAAAAAAAAAACTCCATTTTTGTTTCGACACGTTTTAATTTATGCGAATTAAAATTTATGCAATCTTTGAGTGATTAAATATTTAATTCATGCTTGTTTTGACTGATTCCATATTTTATTTATGCACGTTACGCTTTATGCAAATTTTGATTCATGCAAATATTCGATTGATGCAAATTTAAATTTGTGCGATCGTTGATTATCGATATTTGATTAATGCGAGGTTTGAGTAGTACCGGTAATTTTATTTTTGATTTCTGTAATTTTCGATTTATTTATTTATTTATATGTGTGATTTTTTTTCACATTGGACTTATGCGGTTTTTTATTTATGCGAAGGATTTATGCGGTTCTCTTTTTTATGGTACATTGGACTACACAGTATATTCTCATGAACAACTGCAGATGACAGCATACGTTCAATTACCAACTCAACTCACTCACAAACTCACTCACTCACAAGTGCAGCTAATATAAAAAGTATAATAAAAAACCTCTAAACTCCGAATTTTATAATTGATGAATTAAATGCACCTCAGATCAATTTGATTCCAATTTAAAGTGTAAAATAGCGTTTGACACCTTAAATTGCTGTCTACCAGTAAATAAAGTTGGGTTTTCTTAATTTAAATTAAAAGTTGTCACCCGTTATAAAAGATTACTTAACAACGATTTATACTATTGTTAGTATTAGTTTCACTAAATTAAGCTAAAAACAGACAGATGGTTCCAGCTGCTAACAACATTGCAACCTTAAATGTTTGCAAAACCCAAACCTATCAATTTCAAGTAATGTTGCATCACCATTAGGTTGTTGACTTTGATTTATTACGGATTAAGAAAAACACTGTCGGTGAAAATAATATCAATAATAAATGTCTGTAGACATTTAGTTGAATATAGCCGAAACTTCATAAATAAAATGTCGAGTGGTTGTTAATGTCGCATGGATGTTAATAGTCTCGCGTGTGCTTATGTTACATCTTTCATGTGAGTTTGTTTATAGTAATGGGTTGGATTTTCTTCCAAGAATGTCATCAATGGAGCATTTCAAAACGTTGTGTAGTTCTACTTGCAAAGTCCATTAAACCGATTAAAATAACAATTTTATGTATAAAATTATAATACAAAAGACACATAATATTATAGTATAATACTAACACTAATTTTTTACTACATCAGAATTTACTTCCAGTACGATATGAATCAGTAGAACTAGAAATTCATTTCCTGCTT
>JAQIWH010001795.1:0-28733 GCA_034695005.1 Cryptops parisi
TTTTTTGAATACTTATATTTTATGTAAGATGGAATACCTATAATCACCATAATAATATAAACACAACATGCGGAATACAACAATTATAGCACCCGTCATTGTTGACGGGTGTACAGCTAATACTTAATATAGTTTAATTTGTAATTTAACTTTTTTTTTTAACAATATTCAGTTATTTCAAGCAATTTTGTTATCACACTGCTTTTTATCAATATTCTGTTAACGACGATGTTCTCGATTTTCCACTTTAACTTCGAGTTCTTTAGAATATTTAAGATACGGCTTAAGTTCATAATTCTGTAGTGATCTTTTAAGTTAAAATTTACTTAGTACTGCAGTCAAACGACAAGTTATGTAATTCATCATGTAAACCAAATTATAGTTTGGTGCGTTTTAAATTCAGAACGTTACAGACATAACGACAGAATCGTCTTTTTTATGCGCATTATATAAGGTTCAGTTGTGAGTGATTGTGTCAGAAAGCTAGGAATAGAACGTATATTGGCATCTAAGGAGGTTCATTATAATATACTGTATAGTCCAGTCAACCAAAAATCGAAACTTCATAGGTTTCCTGACACATCACGAACAATTTTGTGAACAACTGTGACGTCAGATTCTTGCTCAACCAATGGAAACTCGTTAGGGCAAGAAATTAACGTCACAGTTGGTCAGAAATTTCCTGAACATGCTTCACAAATAATCGTGTGACGAGAAATTTTTAGAATAAAAAATCTCATAATTTTTCACGTGATCAGTACTTCGACGTGATTCGACGTGTTTAAAATTAAAAACGTTACGAATCCAACGACAGAATATATTTATATAAGAAAGAGTTTTTAGTATAGGAATGAATCACTTTTTATTCGTCACATGACTACCACTACAACCAACACGATTATGTAGCATGTGACCAATTTTTTCCCATTTTTTTACAAATACTACGACAGAATAAACCTTTTATTACGTTTGCATTTGTTTTTGGTCTTCTTTTCAAAGTTTGGAATGTACGTATACAGAATAAAAAATTTGGCATTTAGGGCATGGAATGATGCAGCTCTTTTGTATTGGTCGGTTCACGGATAGAGAAAACTGGTACATGGCTTATTGATTGTTATTGATTTAGTAGGGAAAATGTGGAGAAAGTAGAACAGCGAGTGCACAGTTACGATAGATAGAGAGAAAGGATGAAATTCAATATTGTTTTGGCTGGAATAATGCATATGGCAGCTGACAATTTTGATCCTTTGTTTTGGGATTTGGTTGAGCTCGAAATTCGAACGGTTGCGAAATAAACACGAAGGCATATTTTTCTTTGAAGCTTTGCTATACAAATAAACATAGGTTTGGTTCCCATTTTTGTTTACTTTGCAGATTTTTAGAATAGGATAGCTATTATTTTTTATAGTTATGGAAAAAAAAAGTTTTTTCTTTTTTTGTGTGTTGGAACTTAAACATGAAATATTCGAGTTTTATTGGATGAAATTCATATTTTGAGTAGTTTGGTATTTGTCAAAATGGTATGAAACCAAATGCTTTTTAATGTATACTCTTTATATCTTATATAGTACATACTATAATATACTCTGTTATATTTACTGTAATGTATTCTTTAGATATAGGGTGTTCCAAACATTTCAGAGATTTGACATAGCATGTAACTGTTTTCTTCAAAACTTACAAAGAAATACCTATAAAACATATTGTGTATGAAGACTTTTGGGATACCCTGTATATGCAGTTATAAAACAAGTACATTTAGGCTTTTTAAGGATACTTTTTTTACGTATACTGTCATATGCAGATATCCTGTATGTACACACATAATACGAAAAATCCTTTTTTTTGGTTTTTGCATGTTTGGATTGATGCCAATTTTTAATTTCTGCCAATTTAAATGTATGCGATTGTTCAGTCATTCGATATTTGATTTATGCGAGATTTGAATAATTCCATTTTATTTTATTTTTGCAAATTTTGAAATTTATTTATTTATTTATGCGATTTTTTTTTTACGTTGGACTTATGCGGTTTTTGATTTATGTGAAGGACTTATGCTGTTCTTCTTTTATGCGTTTTTTTTTGGTACATTGAACAGTATATTTTTATAAACGACTATAAATGGCAATAAACGTTCAATTGCAAGCTCATTCACAAACTCACAACTCACTCACAAGTGAAGCTAATATAAATAGTATGAAAAAAAATTGTTTAATTTATTCTGGATGGTTTCAACAAAAAAATAAGATATTTCGTGAATAACTGACAAAAAAAATTATTTTAACACAAAAAGATGATTAATGACTAGGTTTAGTTAATTAAGAATGATATGCAGAATAAGTTATCATTGATTGATGACACCACTTATAAATAAACGACTGAAAAGAAAGTTGTATAATGAAATTATGCCAATTTTTTTAGGTTAAAACGTAGATTATTATAACATTGGATACTAGTAATAAAATAACCTTAAAAAAGCGACGTAAAATAACGAATAAATAATTTGCTAAGTAAGCTCATTTGAAAAGTATGCCAATTAAACTAAAGTCAAGTTGTTGTCTCTATCTGTCCGTGAAAAAATGTTTCCATGAAAAAACACATTTAACACACAAGGAAAGTCATAACAACATGAGTGTTAACAAAGAGAACAATATCTCCACGTGCTATAGTACGAGTTTACTACTAGTACAGTAGTTAAAAACGATATTGAATGTTTATCACATGAATAATTAATCAAAATTTTCAAGATATGCAAGTTTCTTGTATGAAAATTCCTTAATGTGCGAAAAGAGAAATTCTCTTAGATATTCGTAATATGCGAAAAATCATTGATTAGTGGATCCAGGTTATCATAATAACGGATAATGTTATCAATCGGCTATTATTATCACAATCAGTCGGTCCCAAGACACTGTTTAATGTGAGTTTTTTTGCCCATTGTCTTTTTTGACCATTACTGGTCAAAAAAGCACTAGTTCTAAAGTGGTCATAATAAACGGATTCCACTGTATTATACGGTGGTTCACAAACGACTTGAACACGTAACTTTTGTCAGTTCATACGAAGTGTGCGATTTTGGTTTATGCGAGGTTATCGCAGAACTTAGCTGTTGCATAAATCGAAAACTACTTGTAGTGTAAAATTAACTGTTACGTTCAATGACATACGGTGAAACCCGCTTAAGATGTTTTTTGCTAGCATTTCTCGTTTAAGAAGTTAATGGAAAACCAAAAAAAAAAGCTTGTTAAGCGGATGATATATTTAAAATGTGCAAATAAGCAGTATTATGAATTTGGGAAATGATTTGTATAAATATGTGGTTGCGAGAACCAACTTCGGCGCATGCGCAAGGAATGCACGTTTCCCGCAAAGTTTGCATTGGATTAAAATTTGAGTTTTAGAGACCTCGGGGGCATTTTGAAGAACATTTCTCAAGCTTTTGAATTCCTAAGTTTTGAGTGGGTTTTTTTTTCCTCTTCTTATTTTATTTTAACTTGCAAGTCTTTCTCTCTCTCTCCCTCTCTCTCTCTCTCTGTTGGTTGCGGGAAGAATAAAATTCACCGCTTTGTGCATTTTATTTTTTAACTTTTATTATTTAGCCCCCCTTGGCAACGCGTTGTATTCCAACATTTTTACTTTTTTTTATATATTTATTTTCATTTTGTTCATTGACGTTTTTATACTCTATATATTAGTTTTATTTTTGAATGAGTGAGTTGTCAAGTTAAACCGCGTAGGTCGAATGTAAAAAAAATCGCATATACTGTATAAAGAAATAAATGAATAAAAAATTGCAGAAATCAAAAATGGAATTGCTCAAAACTCGCATTAATCAAATATCGAATGACTCAACGATCGCATAAATTCAAATTCGTATAAATTGAAATTTGCATTAATCAAAATTCGCATACATCGAAGCGTGCAAAAATAAAAAATAAATTAATCTAAAACAACGATCTTCACATCCTTTTTTTGTAATGGTGTAATAATCCAGTTCAGAATTCCCATCTTTATCAAACCCAAAGTAATCTTACACTTTTATCAGACAACAACCATGTATTTACTTTTCTTATTCTAACATCCAAAACACTATTCAACGTTATAAAACTTGAAAGTACTAAAATCTTGACATCCTCAACTCAAGTTCATTTGTTAATTCACCTAATGCCAGCATTTTAGAATTTATTCAGAATTATAAAGTGTACTAGCACAATTTTAAAACCGTCACCATTTATCCTGAACACAAAGGTGATCTTTCTAACCGCTTTTCTTTTTGTCGTCCTATTGATTTTTTTGGATTTCTTACTAAAGTAGTTGACAAAATCATTTTTTCTGAAATCGATAATTTAGTAAAGACGACTTGTCATCAGAACACCTATGGTATTGTTGGTGAATCATGTACTGGTTTATTACAAACTCTGTATTTTTTTTATTTTAAAAGTCTATAACCCCAAGCTACATGGTCTATATATCCTCTAGATTTGTCAAAAGCTTTTGATACTCTTGACCGCTCCATCATAATTCAAACTTGTATTGATTTGGGCTTTTCTAGCAACACTATTCAAATCTTCAACTATTCTTTTACAAATAGATCCTTGATCACACTAAAACCTCCTCCACAAATTTTGTTGTTTAAGGCTCACTGAATGCTTCTTTGTTTTCACTCTTGTTATTAACCAAATTTATAATTTAATTTTAAATGGATGCGTCTTTCGTTACGTTGATGAAGACTTTATAATCTACAAATATCCAAGACACGAGTCACAGATTAACGGTTTTTCATTACGAAAGATCTTGAGGTGATCTCACAATGGGTCTCTAGTGTGGGTTTAAAGCTTAATACTCTTAAAACCAAAAAGCTCATTCTCAATGTATCTCCTACAAAGAAAGATGAATCTAACAAGATATTAATCTGGTTCCAATCTGATTTTTCGTTTCATTTATATATTGAACACATTATTAAATTCATAAATTGACATTTCTATCTCACAAAGAGACTTAAGAATATACTTACTCACAAACAAAAACTTACATTTTTCAAAACAAAAATTAATCTTTTTATTATATATGGAATTGTGTTATGGGCCACTGTGTCTAAGTTTAGGATACAACGTCGCATATAAGAGTCGTCCGAATCTTGTTCTCTTTGTCCAAGTTTTAATTATATTTTTAATTTTGTCAGAACACGTCGTTTAATGATTATATTGTAATCGATACTCTACCACAGATTGCCATATATCGGAAAAATAGTATGCGCATATACACCCATCCTTTTAATTATGTTAATATTTGTGCTTATCTCACCGCTTCACTTTGCAGTCGAAAGAACAGTATATGTATTTTTTAAGGTTACCTATTAACACAAATAAATTTGTATTAAAACGTCAATTTCATAGGTTGAAATATACTGCCTATTAGAATTCGCAATATTCCTTTATTCAATCATGTACTACAAAGTGTATAAATTTTACATTGTTTTGTCTTCATTTATATTGTTGGGAGTGTGATTTTAATGAAAATAAAATAAATTTAAAAAATTGAATTACTCAAAACAAGCATAAATTGAATATCGAATTACTCAAAGGTTGCATAAACGTTAATTCGCATAAATCGACACATATAGAAATCGAAATTTTGTATTATGTATGTACTTATGTAGGCCTATAATATTGTATATCCATACATATAAAAAGTATGCGTAAAAAGCATTTAAATGTAGTTGTTAGTATTATAAAGAGTGAAACTCATGGTCACCATTACCAATACTATACTGTTATTTATAACACGAAAAAGGAAATGTTGGTACTCAACTAACTTTAATGAGCACTTTGGCCAACGTTAAAAGCTCGAGATTCATGGTTAGCGTTGTTTTGAGAGTTGTCGTTATGATGATGCCACGCTAAACATACCTTTGGCAAATTAAACCAAATACGAATGAAAATGGCTTCTCCCCTTTTACGATGTCGGGGAAAAATTGATGCGATGACATAAAATGACCAAAAGCTATCTCCGTGGATGTATTAATTAGCGCGAAATTTTCGTCTATGGGACTATCCATTTACGTTTTCGTTGGGCTTGGGCGACAAGTAGGTATCGAAAAGTCATTAAAATGGTCCAACGGCCTCCATTTTGTGTAAAATTAGAGGGAGGGCGGGAGATGAAGAAGAAGAAGAGCCATTTGTGATTTCTCTAATTGTTAACGGTGTCATCAAATGGTCATCAGTAAGATTTTTCAAATGTCGCGTTTCGGTTTGAACGACGTGTAAGTCTAACGAAGGAGTGTAATTTGGTCATACAAATTGGGGTTTAATTTGTAGATATTTTTTTTATGTCAACTAAAATGGTAATTGATTTTTGGTTTAATCGCGTAATTGAAATGTCGTTCGTAATTTCAGATTTTGATTTTTACGTTTTTAGAGTTTTTTATACTTTTTATATTATTTTAACTTGAGAGTGAGTTTCAATGTACTTTTTTTTTACAATTTAAACAGTAGTGATAAAAGCTAAATTAACCAAAAATCACAAAGATGCATAGCTAAAACAAAAAATATCAACAAAAAAAAAAGAAAAACATAATTTTTACGTAACGTATACGAAACAAAAACAGTAATTGCGTTATTCCGAAATTCCGAAACAAAAACAGAGGAAAAAAACTCAAGGGCAAAAGAGGTTGTAGAATTTCTGATATTGATGTTTATTTTCACCCCTTGGAGAATGATCTCGCGAAGGTATGGCTTGTACCTCATTTTATGAATGTTTTCGGTGGTATGGGCTCATTTACATAACACGAGCAACGAATAGGGAGTATAGCATCCGAGTTGTGTACATTCCACCCGTAGGCTACCCGGGTAGTTTTGCTAGTTTAATTATAAATAATTTTTTTTCAATATGAAAGTATACAAAGAAAAACCTACAGTCACTTGTAATGTGCTGCTCACTAGTGACAGAAATGTTTTTGTATATATAGGGTGAGGCAAAAGTTTAGTCACAACTTAATATCGCGAAAACCATTAGTGGTATGAAAATTCTGATTGGACTATTGTGATGTATATCGGATATCCTCATTCAATGATGTTATCGGAACTGACCTTGAAACTTACTAGTCACTAAATAGTGACATCGTTAACATACTTAAACGGAAATTCGAATTTTTATAGTATTAAAACTGTAGACAACCATTAGATGCAGAAAATGTTTGCTTTTCACCACCGCACAAAACCGCATAACAACGAAATTTTCTTGCAGGTAGAGTATATTATATTATTTTGTTTGATATTTAGCGGTTCATCTTTAAAATTTGTTGCTGAAATTGAATTTTAGGAGAGCTACTGAAAGTTTGCCTAGTTGAAGCTTATAGTATGCATTAACAGATTATATACCAATTAGATTGGCATAGTGATAATTGGCATAGTCGATGCCAATTTTAGGCCCTATAGGTTTAATGAACTACTTAAATTTGTTGGAAAAATTCAACAGTTAATGACAATTTATTACTTTTTCTTTAATGTGGAAGCAGCTTGTGGCGCTAGTGGTTAGGTACAATTTAGGTTAGATAAAACCAACAAAAAAATGTACTAATTTTATCATTGAGGTAAAATTCAAGTGTTATATTTGTTAAATAACCTAAACTGGTATTTATAGCCTACATATAGACATTAGTTTAGGCGAGTGAAAAACAACAACCTCATGTCAAAACTTTAACGCCACAAGCGGTTTTCTATTTAAATATACCGTTTTCTATATGATTTTTAATACAATATGTACTTTATTTATGCGAGAGTTGTTTTACGCATGAAAATCTGAACTCGGATATATCGAAATTCTCACTATGAGGCAAAACTTCAGCCACCAGTCACTATGTTGTGGTTGTGCCTCATCCGAACATAATAGCGAAATTTCCTATAACGAGTATTTTGGAGGATATATTTTTCTCGACCCGCTTTAGCAAATTAACAAGTACATTCAAAATGCTTTTTAAGCATACTCTTTATATACTGGCATATAGCGTTCGCCATATTTAATTAACAGCATATAAGCAGTGACACTCGTGAGACTAAGACGGATCCATGGGGTATCTCATTCATCAAAATTCATCGAGTCGTTTAGCCTGTAGTAGGGTCTAAAGTTGATATATGGCATGTAGTGTCCGCCATATTGGCTTTTAATTAACAGCATATAGGCAGGGACATTCGTAAGACTAACCGAATTCACACACACCTCGTTCATCAATATTCGTCGAGTCGTCTTGTTATTGTGTTAGAAACTCACAACTCACTCACTCGATCACAAGTGAAGCTAGTATAAGTAGAATATGGAATTATATGGCTATCACATATAATAAACTCGCATAAATCGAGGACTGGTTGTTGCGTGGTCTTTAAAAGTTAATAACGTTGCTTGAAAAATGAACTTTTTTTTCTCACATTTCAACGAAGTGAGTACTGTTATTTAGTATGTATATAAATGTTTCGAGCGTATAAATATTTTCGGCGTTAATGTTTGAATTTTGGCGAAACGTGTAGCGTGTTGTTGCCGCTGTTGTTGTTGCATTTTAAGTTGGAAAATTAGCATTTGTAAAAATAAAGTTGATCACCTGTCACGAGCGGTAGGCGTTTGGTGGTCGCCCCGTGGACCAGATGGTACAACTACTTAATAACGATTATGACAGTTTAAAAGCTTAGCCATGTTGAGGTACAACAAGCGAGTAAATTAACCCCCTTATATCGAACGGCCTCCTCAAAAGGGTTAATAGGCTGTCAGGGTAATTGTTGTCTACACAATGCCTTTGGTTGGCTAATAGACCCGGTTTAGGTATGGTTAATGGAAGCGAAATTCATGGCCCACGGTTTCATCTTTTGTGTCATTTTGGGATTGGCGAATTTGCAATGCAACGTCGTCATTTGGTATCATGGCCGCGGTAGCCGTGGCTTATCTGCAAACCCAACCACCTCGGATATAATTGACAACGAACAAGAGGGTTCCATTATCGATGACGATAACAAACGGTCATGTGATTGGAGGGTCAGTGGCGCGACTGTTTAGTACGCTTATTCAATTAACTTTTCAATTAAAACGGCAACTCGTCCACTCATTGTGTCATTACACACGTTAGTCGAAGTGATAGTGTGTGTCTATTATTCTTATTATTTATTATTGTTGTTATCATTATCGTCATAAATAATGTTGTTTTATTTTTTAACATTGGGGGAGAGTTACCGATTGTTTAGATATTTAATGTTGGGAGAGGAGTAAAGCACAATGGACGTGTTTTTAATTTAAAAGTTCTTATCGAAAGTTTGTGTATTTTGTATTCGGTGTTTGGGATTTTTTGTTTGTTTTAGATTTTGTAATAATGATGTTGGATGATCGGAAATGTTATTACTATATTTTATTCTTAGATATACTTTGTGAATGATTTTTATCTCTTATTATCTTTAAGGAGTGTTTTGAACTACAAAACTTGAAAAACTAAGTGCTATTAACTTATAATGCACATATAGTGGATATAAGTTAATTTGTAATTGAAGGGCTTCGGACAATATAATGGTAAGCCACATTTTATAAACTTGTTCGGGAAGGCAATTTTTTCCTGGTGAGATACTTCATAGAGTACCATACTGAACAACAAGATGATTTTCTATATTATGCTACTATTTTCTGGATAATCGAGGAAGTGATAGTGACAAGATAAAACAGTACTGAGAGATAATTTGATGTAAAAATATTATTTTTGAAGAAAGTGTGACTTGTCAGTATATTATCCGGAGTCCTTCAATTCATTTCGTATATTAAACAAGCAGATTCACCCGGCGTTGCACGGGTGATTATTTAAATTTGATATTAAAAACAATTTGCTTAAACATTATTTTGAAACAATGTTTTGAAAAATTGTTTTGCATCTAGAGCAAGCCTTCAAGATTCTCGTTAAAAGCAAGAAAAGTTCGCTATTATGCGATTTTGTACAGTGGTGCACACATTACTGAATGCTCTTGTATCGGCTGTCTTACTTTCAAAAGGTGTACTTTGTTTATGGCGTAGATTTTTCATGGTGTACATTTATGTCACGTGTGGCAAAAATGTTGTCTGTGATGGTGGAGGAACACGTGAAAACATTGTCCACTATTATTCACTGTTTTCCTATTTTATGGAAATTTTGATATATCGTATAAATTTTGCGGTTAGGGTTGTTTAATAGAATTCTTTTAAAGGGATAGTAGTTATAATAAAATATCATTATTTTAGCGCAGTAGAAAACTATAAGGGTTGAGATTTTTAGGTTTATTTAATGGATCCCGGTGTTTTGGCGTTTATGGCAAAACGTGGGGGAAAAATGAAAACAGAGAAAGACCACACTCAGATGAAGGTAGGGGTAAATAGAATTCGGAAAAGATGGTGGGAGTATGATAGAATAGTCGTAGAGGACTTATACTAAAGGGGTATATAGTCGTCGTTGGATGGGGTTTGGTCGTGTGATTGAGCGAGCGAGTAATGGAGACCGCAGGTGAGTCCCTCTCTTTCTCTTACTCTACTTTACTTTCGCACATGCGTAATGTGCATCTGCGTGTGTGTGTCTGTCCCATTACGCTTTCAGCTTCGGAAATCTCATCCGCTTCGAATAAACTGGCGCTGGCGCTGAATAATGGATGACGTTAAAATTCAAACAAGGAAAAGCATTCCGAGGTCATAACGTCTCGAATTCAGCCGCCAAGCTTATGACGACGAGCAGCGTTGATTGCGCGTGGCACGAGCTTCTGTCGCGATTGGCCAATGAGAGACAAGCATCGGACGACAGTGGGGGGCAATGGGGGTGTTTTTGAGGGGGTGGGAAGGAGGGAAGGGTGAATAGATAGGAGGGGGTGGGAGACAAAAGGGAAATGCGCGTCAACAGGACTGCATTTTACTACACAAACCCTACTACTACACTTTGGCTCTTCCTTCCTTTGGCTCTTCCTATCTCTTTTATATATAGTCTACTGTTTTATATGTATATATATATAGAAAGGGTTGTGTGTGAAGAGAGAGATAGATAGATAGAGACTTTAACTTTGCATGTATCGAACACGAGCTCTCTCGACGGTTGGCAAGGACTCTCGAAACGGTGTCGCTGTTGCAATGCTAAGTGGTGGCAAGTTGCTGAAATGTCCCCGAGTGAGTATGTTTTCGATGGAGAAGGTAGTTGAAAGGAAAAGTGGAAGGGAAGGGGGAGCGAGTTCACGACGAAGAAAGAGGGAAAGTTGAGGTGTGCAAGACACTCTCTCCTTCTCTTTGTACCTTCTTGTTGTTAATGATGAAGTGCACCTCTCTCGCGAAAATAAATAGAACCAATTTTCGTGTTGCAGGTGGACAATGTTGTTAAGCACGCACTCAAAAGCGTTTCGTAAGAATGGTGATTAAAAATTGAGGAACTCGTTGTTACACTGGGTGTGTGTGTATATGTATGGTGCCTTCGAGAGGTGCCAGTTTGTCTTCTAGTCGTTGTGTCAAGGATAGAGTTAAAACTGTTTTGTTTATCGTGCTATAAAACCGTTTGGGAATTTTCCAGGTTCATGATTCTTGCTCATGTAAGCGATTTCAAGTGAGAAAACACTGAATGATATAAACATTTGTGTTAGAATAATGTTTAGGATTAGCTTTTAATGTTTTGAGGTTGCAGAGTTTTTAACGGGTGCTTTGCTAAATTTGCGACAGCAGTTTTTCGATGATTGGATAATAATCGATTAGATAACTTCAGAAACATACCTAAAAAGTATTACAAAATTTCACAGGGTATACATTTTCACACATAGGTAATATGTGTTCTAGAATTTACAATTCTACAATTTCCTTGTAACATGTGTAGTTAATAAATAAAGTGTTTACCAAAAAAGTGTTAAATCTCTCTATTTAGGATATTTTTGGAACACCCTGTTTATGTTATTCTTTTGTCAAACTCGTTATTAAATGATCTCTGTTGAAATTTACATAACCTTTGGTGTATGGAGAACTTTCGGGACACCCTGTAGATAAATATATGTAAGCGCTATACACTGCAAAACAACAAACTTTAATTCGTTTCGTTCGATGAAACGAGTTTCGAAAAACAAACATATTACATAAACATATATTATAATTATTGTATGAAATTTATTTTCTATCTATCTATATTCTAAGAGATGCTCGATTTATGCGAGTATTACCTTCTGCGCAGACTTCGCATAAAATCAAAACGGCAGACACCGATATTCATATGAAATGACAAAACTTGAGCATTCAGTCAATTGTGCATTGTCGTACAAAAACGCATCATAGAGAAACATTCAAACATCGAAAAGGATTTCTATCGTCGCTTAATTGTTATATATAATGAGAAATTTGCATAACTCGAGACTTACTTGAACTAATAAATATTTGCTACAAAACGGACATCTGTAAAAGACATGAAACTTTTCTAAAAAGATTGGCTTCACTGCAAAACTAACTCCGTTAAGCGACGAGCTTTCCTGCACGTCACAAGAAACTCCGCCTACGATGAGCTTTTCAGCAATGCACGTGACTGGCATCATGATACAGTACTGATATACAGTTTTATACGATTTCGATATGTGCGATTATAGATTTCTGCGTGGAACGTAGCCTTCGCTAAAATCTGAAACTTTTTTGAATTAAAGACAACCATTTTATTTTTCACGGAGTTTTGCATCTTTTTAAAAAAATAAAATAAAATAATGTCAAATTGAGTAGAAAAACGTTTTCTGTGTGTGTGTTTTTCCCTCCTCTGGTCTCTTTTTTTTTCTCTTTTTCTATTCTGTTTTTCTTTCTATCCTTTTTCATTTAATATAAACGGTAATCTTGCCACGAGTTGTCGTGACAACGTGAACGTGGGATTCTGCTCTCCCACTCGTCCAGACCGAGTCGTTTTATCTGCGAAGAAGGAAAAATTACAACGACGCCATGTCACGAGACGGGCATCATCGATGACAAGCAAGGGCAAGTCCCTCTGCCACTTCACTACTTTATGGACACCACGGTGCACCATGAACCACTACTTCCACCATCACCACCGGATTTAGGGAGTTTTTCTCATTTTTCCAATTTTTTTTTCTTCGTTTTCATCTTTTTCACCTCATCCCTTTTTCATAAATCCACACATATACTGTATATATATACAGACATATATAGAAACGTTTACCACGTAATATGGTTTGAGTTTGTTCAAATGAGGCGTTAAAATAACGTAGGTGGTTGGTTTTAAAGAATTTCATTTTCGACATCGAGTTATTTCATCTTTCTGTGGGGTGTTGAGTTTATCAAAACATCGGATAATCCGATTCCACCCAAATTAGGTTTAGCGTTAATTACATTATGTAATCACAAGGATTATACATATGATGTTTCAATTACCTAATTTGTGGATTTAAATAGAAGTTGGGATTATGTTGGATCATTGTTTACGACGTAAAATCAAAACATTCAGTCGTTTTTAATGCCCTGTCAGTTTTTCCTTCAGTTGTTTATGAAAGCGTGTGTGAGTGTATAGTGTGCATTTTAATGCTGAAGTGTACGATAGTTTATGAATGAAATACAGTATAAATGATATTTATTGGCCGTTATTGGGTGATTCTATAAAAAAAATATTTTTACTACTATACGAGGTGCGACAATTAAATTTCCGGAATACCTGCATAGTGTCGCTTGTAAAACAACGTGGGCACAAGCACATGTCTGGGTGTGTTCAGACATTTAACTAATGCATGCTAAAACCGTAAGCTAATCGAGCCATTAATGAGCAGTTAGGAAAACTGTGTGAAATTTTTGGCGCAAAAATAAGTGATACAAATTTAGAGCATCTCATTTTGCAAGTTTTTAGGACTTCCTGGCTAAAAAAATCAATTACCAAATTGGATTATCCACTTTATTCACCTGACATAGCCCCATGTTATTTCTTATGTTTTCCAAAAATCAAAATTGCCATGAAATGACCGAGATTTTCAGATATTTCCTGACACCCGATGTAACGCGACAAAACAATTCAACGGTACTCCAGAAAAAGGGTTCCCAGAAAATTTTCAAGCAATGCTAACATTGTGAAACTTGATATATAGCTACATAAAATATATACTTTGAAGGTAACATTTGCCGTTAGTGTAAGATATACCTATTTTCTGTACAGATGCATTTCGGGAATTAAATTGTCACACTTCGTATAATTTTTTTTGTATATGAAAACGCTTCAAATTTTCGGGGTTGACCATAACAACGTGAATATAAGCGTTGATAGCCACGGGGAATACAGACAAAACAATGTGAGTTCAAACAATGAACTGCATCATGATGTTTGATGATCCACTCCCATCTCTCTAAACACTATATATTCATTTACCTTTCCGTCATTGTTGACAGGCATACAGCTAGTATAATAATTATAATAAAAAAGTAAAGTTCAGTTTATTCTCTGATATACACTATATATATTTTTTTCATGCGTAATATTAAGCTTTGTTTCGTTTAGTATAGTGTAATAAGAATGCAATTAAAAATATATAAAAATCGCAAAATGAGATTTAATTCAAGTCGTATTAATTGCTGGGGTTTGTGCATTATCGGTGAAAAGAAGCGAGCCGAGTTAATGATAAATTGCTCCGGAACGTGCGTGTCAACCGCAAGCTTTTAGAAACATGAAATTTTGAATTTTCTCACTGATCGTGGAGAATGGTGCAAACACGAATGTTGTCCTTGTTCACGTGACCCTTCACGATTGGCAATTCTCCAGCATCGCCACCATCATCATCATCTGCTGTTATACTGTAACGAGAACTTATTGCGTAAAACACATGGGAGAAAATTCAACATAAATTGCAACACTATTCTCATCACAAGACTTAGTTTATTTTCGAAAAACTGTTCAATAAAGGATGGGGTAAGAAAACACACTTTGCTAATAGTAAACTGTTTTTGCAATATGTGAAATTTAATACGTTTGAACGAGAAAGATAGTTTCCCCCCTATCTTGTTAATTATTTTTTAAAACGTAAGGGAGTTCAAGTTAACGCGAATCGGTAATTACGCTAATGCATACCTTCATTGAGATCGGTTTTAATAAATTGGTAAAAGGGGGAGAAAAAGAAAACAACATGAAATAAAGGGGAGGGGGTAGAAAAAAGTTGATTCGTGTGGAATAGTAGACTGAACATGTTCTCGAGCTTTGAAGAAAAACCTCGAACAGGGTGATGGTGGGTTATCCTATTTTTTGTTCTTTTATGTTGTTTAAGATTCAGGAGTCGTTTTTTTGTGGCGGTCGAGGTTCGCATGTGTAATGGCAAAGTACAGTGTAAGGATGAAGGATTGTGACCACACTTCGCTGCAACCGCGCCCTCTGGAGACTATACGAAAATTCTCCTTTTTTTTTTATCCCTATTTCCTTTTTTCTTTCTTTTCCGGTTTTTTCTCCCTTTTCTTTCGCCTTTTCCTTATCCCATAAGGAACCGAAGAGAAAAAATTGGGGAGAATGAACGGTTTGTTGTTGTTAAAGAAGTGCAGCAGTAGTAGTAGTAGCATTTCACATGCTGTGGCGCAAAGATCAATTGGGAATATAAGAGAATGGCGAAGAATGGCATATCTGGAACACGATTAGTCTGTCGTGTGGAGGAACAAATTAGGATTGGATTTATTTATTGCAATAGAATTGTGGTTTCTGCTTTTTTTATGGCAGATCAATTGGCGATAAAATTCAGTCGTGGTAATAAAACGCGGTTTTGGTGATGTAGTTTTTGAGAAAAAAATGGCAAAAACGTCTGGCACCTTCAAATTTAAGATTAAAAAAAAAATTAACTGTATATTTATAGCATATTTATTAACGTAGCATATATCAGCAAATGCATATTTATTTGACATGTTAAGTTTTGCAAAATTAACAGGTTTGGCAAAAAAATCTGTTAACTTTAGTTGACAGGCCTCAAGTTACAGGCTAATTTTAAAATGTAATTACGACGTTATTTCTAGTATCCTGTTAATTTATAAATGCAGTTTTTTCCAAAGATCAGTATCTTTTTCAATGTTTCGAAACAAGCAAGTGAAACAGCCAGAAAGTAAAATCACAAAAAGGAAGAAATCACAACAAAAAAATAGATTTACAATGGTCGTGTTCCATCTTCTTGTTCTAAAAAATTTGAAAGTTTAAATTATATGCAACCCGATGTTTTTATGCTATGGAGTGGTCTAAAACGATTCAATATATGCATTATAAGGAATAACAACGTAAGTAGATTTTCGCCGTTTTTCCACCCAACTCCTCGATTATTATTACTAAACTAGAATGTAACCTCCGTGGTAGGTATGGTAACCACGGGGAATCTAGTAGTAAACATTTCACGTGGTATCGATAGCATTATCATCGAAACGCTAACACCAACTTATGCAAAATCGGTGGGTTACTGTTAAAAATCGAGGGGGTTACGCTACATCGATAAAATCGCGTTACGTCTTTCGTGTTATTTAGGGTAACTATTATATAGTGATTAAAATGTAAACACTGTAGGGCTAACGGTTATATAGTAACTTGGATAATATCATATTCATGGGAAGTTTGGTTATCATCTCGGAAAATGTTTGGTTTCTGTAGTTACGCCCATTTTGCAGATTATGCTAGTCACAGTACACATTTTAAAGCTTAATTTTATTAAAAACTTGAATAGTTTCATACGCAAAACTTTTGAAGTTAAACTATTTAAATTAAATTCGCTTTGTTTTGCAGAATTTATCATGCAAATGTGCGTTTTTCACTGAGATTTTAACGATTGATTGCAACGTACTAATAACACGTTGATTCATAGGTAAATGTAAATATAGTACAGATTTTTTAGTTTCGGACAAATACTCGATCAACATGGTTATGCAAATTCAGAAATTGCAAAACGTCACAGTACAAACATAATTACATGGCTACCATTTGAATTCACCAAAATTAGAAATTTATTTTATTTTACTTCAAAACGTTTAATCATTTAAAATATGATCAGTGTTTGAGGAGGAAATAAAACATTGCTCTAAAATTACTAAATATTGGCAAAACATTAATCTCCAATTGTTATGTTAGTCACTATGGAATAGTGACCATCATGTTCATATAACTTACAGTATACAATACGGTATATACTATAGAGTATGTTAATTAAAAGGTTCATAGAGAAACATGATTTCTTAAGGTTATCGGAATAGCATATTAAAAGCTTCACGGCATAACTGAATATTGTAGGATTCAAGGCATAATTGAATATTCCAACAATATAATTTGTTTGGTCTGTATGTTTTCATGTTTGTGTGTCTGTAACACTAAAATCAGAACAAAATTTTGCAGCTGCAAAAAAATTGCAAGTGCAGTTCCAGTTGCTTAATTATTACTCTCAATATAATAAACTAGAATGACTATGTTGCTAGGCAACATAACATTACTATTTATACAGCAACATTACTATTATTTATACCAGATAAAGGTTGTTATAGTAGACTAGCATTTTAAAATACTACTTAATGACAACACCTGTGCTTCTGCACGGGTTACCACCTAGTTAAGGGCATACTTTTATGAGTATTGTTTGTTTTCATCTTTATTTGATATCATTTTGAATTTTACTTTCTGTTGTTACGTAATATGTTTTTGCATGTGTTTGTGCTTTTATTTGACGAGGATGTGCAATAAACAATACTCCATAATAAATAACTACATAACACTAGTCGTTGGGTTTCACTGCATTGCAAAGGTGAATTGCACGAAGCACTCGCACCTGATAACCGGTTTCTTACGCAGAGAAACAGATTGTCAGAACTGCCTTCTTTATGCAGGTTTTTCTTAAGTTTTGCGAGTGTTACGTTAATCTCAAATACATTTAAGTTCGCGTCACATACAGTAAACAGGGTGGTCCAGAAAGGACTTACAACTTTGTAAGCGTATAACAATTTTATTTAGGACAGTGTTAGGGATTGATGTTATTTCACAGCAAAACATATCGGGTTTTACAGCAAATAGTCAATATTGCTGCCATCGATGATGCGGCAGACGTGCCATTAATGTCTTGCCAAATTTGCGACTTTGACTGTAGCGGTGATTCGAGTTTTGCTCTTGTACGTACAACACCAGTAGCTCATAACACATACAGGGCTGCTGGCGCTTGAGGTGGCAGAATCCGGTACTATGTGAAATCAAACTTGATATGCTTCAACATACAATTACGCGTTAAACGATTTTCGAAGGCTTTTGAATAAATTGTTATCTGCTTACAAAGTTGTAAAGTTCTTTCAGGACCACCCTAATAGAAATTTTCATCAAGTAAAAAGTGTTCAGTTTAATTACGTGCATTCATAAAATGTACACAAAAAATCTAATAACAGTGCACACAAAAAATCGCATAAGTCTTCTCGCATATGAAACTTTTGAGATAATTTCTCCTATCGCAATGTAAGGAACTCGCACATGACTAACTCATAAATCGAGTATTTCCTATATAAATATTTGCCACCGTTGAATTGTGAAATCGAAATCTTGATTGAATAGCTTATTATAATTTTGAAATAGTTGAATATTGATTTAATTAGTCGATCAATTGAGGTCAAAGATGAAACACCTTGACACCATACTATTATGTTATTGTTAGCTTGGTGCTCGGTTAACTAATTTTAATGCTTAATTAAGGAACCGGTACAGAAATTATTGTGTAAATTTGCAAATGTGCTTGCTCTATATAACCATACTTTGTAAAATCAACTCTGAAATTTATTTTTCATTTTTCCGTTTCAAAGTCTACAAAGATCAAATGCATAAAGTTAAAATATCATATATGACATTGTCACTTTTGTTATTAAGATAGGTAAACATAAATAGTTGGTTAACGAGATAAAGATAACGAGATTGGTGCAACGACGAGTTAATCAAAATGTCGCTTATTGGTGTAATATTCTAGGTAACCTATTCTTGTGATCAATACTGCTGAAGGGTATTATTTTACAAAGATTTTTTTTTTTCTCTTCTTCTTCATTCCTGTTGGGTGGAAAAGGGACAAAAGAACAGTGGAAAATGATGATGAAAGGGTAGAAAAAAAATATGAGGAGGGGGAGTCGAGTTTTATCAGTAAAGCATTGTTTCTCAAGACGTGACGGTCGGGTGACGAACGCCTGATAGCAGCCATTGCCAGATCAGTTTTCACTGCTCGTCACCATAGAGTCTTTGTTTCGCTTGTGTGTGAAAGAGACAGTGGAGGTTCCAAATGGTCTCCAAAAGATTCCTACAACAAACGAGAAAAAAAAATGACTGTGTGTGCTTGTGAAGTAATGCTCTACACCATCTTTGTCGTTGGTCGTTGATCCGAAATGATGATGCGTCTCCGAGGTCTGGTTGGTAGGTGTGTGAATGTGTGTGTTGAGGGGGAGGGGGTAAAGCTTTTAAGGTCTTTGCGACACTGTTGCAAAATTAAACTTTACTTTTGGGTTTGGTTGATTTTTTTTTGTGTGTGTAAACAATTATGAGATTGCGATTGAAAAAATAGTAATTGAAAACTAGATTTTGCTAGATCTAGTAACTATTGTTTATAAAATAAATGAAATTAATTTTTTTGTTTAAGTTTCATGGGAAATCTTTTCGTTTGTTGTAGAATATCTAGGAGTAGCGAATAAGGTTGTAGATGAATTAAACTATTCAATTAAGGTAGTAAAATGAATAAGACAACTGTTTAATCTAACAGGTTACTGACTCGTATTGAGTGTTTCTTGGCGGTTCATTCACAACAACGCTTTATTTTGGCTATACTAAATATGTAGTAGAATGTAGTAATACTAATCTACATACTAAGTACTTTAGCAATTCGCTTCACTACTTCAGTAGTACTTCACTAATTCGGAAAGCTTGGAACCAAAAACTTGGCCGCATCAGCGGATTTTCCGAATCAGTGAAGCTCATAAAAAATATGGCAAAATAAATGTGAATTTTAAAATTATGAATTAAAGTATTTACTGTTACTTTTACTGTAAATTTAACAATTATGAATCAAAAGTATTCACCGTAAATTTAAAAATTATGAACCAAAAGTATTCACCGCAAATTTTACCATAGATTCCAATCGTTGCGAACCACCAAAGCTGCTGCCGGACTAGTGAATTCCGGATTAGGGAGAGGGGGAGATCAAATCTGTAGCATTATATTCAGTTTTTCTGATAACACGAGTTGGTTTCGTCAAACTTTAATAGAATGTCTCTGCAAACTGTTTAAAATTTCAGCTCCGTAGTAAAACGATATTTAGTGTATTTGCCTATGATGTTTACGTTAATCATTGATTATGAAAATCTATTACAGTACTTAGATTTGGAAATGTATTTATATGTTTTATTTTTTGAAGTAGATTGTAAACATATTAGCAGACGCACTGATTCTGCTCTCAAAAGCACAGCTCACATGCTGGCATGTGCTGCAAGTGCAAGCATGCAGTACATGTGCTAATTGTTGTAGTTATTTTCAAATTTGAATAATAGAGATAAAGATGGGTAAGGATTGTGGCTAGGGGTATGTGTTTTGCGACATAAGGTGATAAAATCAAGGGAGGGGTGAGTTGTCCTGATTTAAAAGTAGCTAATGTTTTCCGCATGGTCGTAATGTGTTACTATGTAAAATTTGGTCCACATCGGTCAAAGGGTGTAGAATTGTATAGAACTTATAGGACAAACAAGTAGAAGTTCAATTTTATATAGGTTGTTTGATTAATTTCATTACGAAATATTGATTTTAGTTGAAATGGTTTTTCGAATGGTATTTGAACATTTATGATACTTATGTTACGTAGGTTTTGTACAGTAATTTTGTACAGGTTTTGTACATATTTCCATCATAAAACACTAGTCAGAGAGAATTTCAAGTCAGTCATAGTAATTTAGAATTGCAATCTATCATCCACTCTCCTCTCCCCTCCTTTTACAAAAAGTTGTTTTTGCCAATATTCGTACACAAGAACCTTCTGCAGTTTCTTCGAATGTGTTTGTTCTTTTCAGTAGTTTCTCGTCGTTGTTTGCCGCTGTGGCAATACCCATTCTTTGTGTTGGGAGGCTTTTTCATCTAGCCATGTTGGCTACGTGGCTCTCGAACGAACAGCGGGGAAGTGGTTTATAGACTGGCGAGAGGCTGAAGAGGCATCATGTTGTCTTCGGTCCATTAAGAGGACATTGCTGATGTTGGGTGGCCTCTAGCGACTTCAATGACAGCAACCATTGCGGTGGTGGCCGTTGCTCAGAAAACTCCCGGAGGTCATACATACCCCTCCTGTTTTCCACGTGCAATAGTCCCAGCATTCCGCAGCACGAAGTCGATAACACGCAAACGAACAAGAGCTAGACGACCCATCCTTTACTGTACCAGAAGTCTGTGTGTGTGTTTCAGTGAAAATAGCGAAACCGTTATATTTTCGCTCGGAAACCCCCCTAGGCGATTGAAATGACTAGGGCTTGGTCTTTTTCATCGCCGACAAAGAGATAGCCTACTGGCAATGAGGGGTTTTAATTTCATTTCCGCTTTTGTGACATGTTGGCGATCATGCCGCAGAAAAGTGAATTTGCCTCCCCCCACTTCTCCACTTTTTATGTGGTGTGGGCGAAATGAAGAGCTGAAAATACGGGTCAACTGGGTGTCAGTTTTTAGGGCTTTCAGTTTTATATCGTTTTAGGAGGGGCTTACCCATCTTTTTTGTAAACTATAGCTTATTTTATTTTGTACATATTTTACGAAAGAAGGGAGAGAGGGATTTTTGTGTTTGGTTTAATGAACATTTCAGTCTTCGTTCTGTATCTTTGGCACCATACTGATCGGAATGCATTTCAAAAGTAGACAGCCCTGGGGCACAATAGTGGGGTTGGGTAGAATTCTTTCTCCATCGTGTTTGAACATTTCTCTGCCAATAGACAATTAGCGTTCATCGGGAATTCGGATGGAAAGCGCCTTCAGACTTTTGCGTCCTAACTGTAAATACCTTTCAAACACATGTACACGAAACTAAAACGTATTTTTCGCACCACCAACTTCATTTTGAAGATGAAAAACATGGATGTTGGGAGCGTTTGTTGCGCGCATTCCAAATTTATGCTTCGAGGGCATCGTTTGTTTTCACTTTGAGGCACGACTAATGCTTATTGTTAGTTCGAGGAACGCGATGCTTTTCATTCCTTCTCGTTTTGGAAGTACAATTTGGCACTAAACAAACCCATCTATTGAACGTCATTGAAACACCGTGCTCGTTCATTAACCATACTAGTGTAACTAACTGATCTTAATGGAACCTTCTAATGACTTTGGTAGCGTGGTTTTTTTTAACATTTTGTGGACTTTAAGCAAGCAATAAAGTGCTGTATTTTCTCGTTACGTGCGGTTGTAAAATATGCAAGGTTTGTTTGAGCAGTATTTTTTTTAATCTCGGCAAAAACCGAATGTTAAAATGCACAGATCTAAATGTTTAGAAACTCCGTTATATTTTTATATCAGGCTATACAAACGTGATTATTGTTGGAACGGAAGCAAAAACTCTTCGAAAGTTTGAGTCAGAGTCACAGTGGCGCTTCCGTCAGTCATTTTTCAAAATGGCGACTGAGCCAAGCACAGGCGTTAGTGAAGAAGTGTATGAGAAACAGAGAAACACGTTTTCTTTTTTGTTCATTTTTGTTTGAAAAGTTCCTGACTGATCGTGACATTTAACTTTTAGTCTTTTTTGCCACGTCACTTTTCAGGAATATAACCACCGCGGATAATGAAAGATTGTTGTAATTAAACGAGTATCACTATAATACGAAATTATTTTGGTATATTGAGATAATTAATGTATTGATTCTTCTTTACATTGTGAAGCGAATTTTCAGCATTATAAAGCTAACTTTGTTATTCACATTTATCCACTTTTGATGTTTCATGGTGATGTTTAATCAACGTGTAGCGAGAGTAAATATTTTGTTATAAATTATATCGATAATTAGTAAACAGCATTATGTTGCAAATATGAGATTAGGTTTACCGATGAACACAAACAATGAAAAGAGAGTAGTTTGTAACTTTTTAATTAGTTTTCTATAAATTAAACCTCAACAAGTACCGCCTTTTTGTTTGGCTGAAATGTGTTTAGTGTTTATTTGGATGAATCAGTTTTATACTATCAACAATAAATGGTTACTCACATAAACTGTACGTAGTAAATTATACATCAAATGAATGCAGTTATCTTTGTGTACAACAATGTTGGTGGTCTAAAATGTAGGTATGCCATCAGCAACACCTTTCGAGGAAAAGGGATCCTTTGTATAACAAAATCTCAGAATTGTGACTGGACATCGATTCGTCTAAATTTGACACAACAGAATGTTTGACTGTGTTCTAAATTTCAGCTCTATAGGTCATCGGAAATCTATTAAAAAAAGAGCTCAAACATGTTGAACCATTTCGACCTCAAAGTAAGTTAGACAAGTAATTTAAATAAAAAGTTTGTTTTTTGGTACAGCCTTTCATTGTTAAGTGTTTCTTGGGATGAATCTGTGTTACACCAACAATGAACGCGAACTATGTGTATTAAACTATGCATAATGTATATGAATGTATGTTCATTTTCAACAATGAAAAACGAGCATGTGGTTCAGAGCATCAGCAACACTCTAGCTGAAAAATAACACAACTTTTTACGTGTCAATAGCTTCGAATTGATAAGCCATTGATTCCTCAAAATTTGGCAGATTTAATTGTCACGCGGGACTAAACTGTACACCAAATTCAAATTTCTGCGACACATGGAATCTGGTTAAAAATGATATTTACTATTTGCAATATTGAAAGTTTTTGAAAACTGTTTAAGACGCCATACCAAATAATATAAAAGCTTATAATAGAAGAGGCTAAAAATTCAACTTTCAGCTCGAGTATATACTCTACATACAGTATAATTGATTATCGAAAGTGTGTAATGTGATAGTTTACTTTAGCAAGCATATGTACTAAGACTATCGGTAAGGTTTGGTTGTCATTTCTCGATGACTTGAGTGAAAGTGTTTGTTTATTTGGCTGTTGGCTGCTTTCCAATGTCCACCAATCGCATTAGGCTATCAGTTTCATTGTTTCAAACTCAATGGTGATCTTAAGACTGTGGGAAACACCAAAAGAAGAAAAATATCTGCTAAGAAAATGAGATCGCGTTTTTGCAGATCCTATTTCTTTAATCGCGTCTTACGTTTTTTGATTTTTATTTCATTTTATTTAAAAAAAAGTAGAAGGGGGAAGCGAAGTGGAATTACATTTCCAGTGTAAATCTGGAATGGCTTTTTTATTTTTGAGGGGAGGAGGTCTATGGTGGGGGCTTTTGTCTATCTTTTTATTTCCCCCAAGGAGCTTGTTTACAGTCGTAAATTTAATGAGATGCAACGAAGAAGGCAAAAGCGAAAATGAACGCCTGCACCGTTTCACATTCATTCGCGCTAATGCAGTGTATTTTTCAATGATGAAGAAGAGTTAATTCGATTTGGTTGAAGGGAAAATTTTAACTTGTTTCTGCTACCGAGAGGTGTTTGTTGTTGTTGTTTCATGTCGAATAAAACTTTTTGACGTTAATGGTGATTGGAATTATGAACCGATTAAACCGTAGCAGCGAATTTTGGGAGAACCCTTTAAAAAAATTATTTTTGAAAACATATTATAGTACGCAGTGTATATATTACTATTATTACTATCACTAAAAATAAAAACTGAGAATCAAAGTTTATGATAGGATTAAACATTTTAATGCGTTGCAGATTTGGAATTTTTTGGGGTCTTAACTTTATTTTAGTCTTGATTTTTATTTTATGATTTTAATTTTTTTTTTAAAGAAAAAAAAAGATTATTAGCATACAAAATATTGGGATTAGAAAGCTCGATTGTTCTTGAGATTAAAAAAGAAGGATTGTGAATTTAATGATACGAATTTCACTTTGTCAATAACTTTTAGTTGAGTGTGTTTGAAATGATCAAAGAAATGAAGTTGTTTTTCGAGAGGGGTATTTCTAAAAGCGTTAATTAGTTAGGAAACATTAAAATTAATGGGTGAATTGTTAATGGATCCATTTCACAATAGTATAAACTCTGTGCTGGTTTTCTTTCGCTCTTCAATTTATGTTCACGACGACTACTTGAACGGTTAATGGGTGTTTCGGAAACGTTTAATAGGAATAATTAACACCACTCGTAAATATCTAATTTGTACCTTAATGTATATCTGAAGAATTCTGAATCCCCTTTCATCTTTTGAGAATTGAGAAATGGCATATGTATAAATTATGTATAAATTTTGCGCGGTTTTTTAGTCTGTGTATTGAGTTGACGTTTGCTCACTAAGTTTTATTAAACTTTTTTTTGTTTGATTCTGATTTTACTTGGATACATAATAAAATTGGGTTATAGTAACTGATGACGAGTTGTGGATTGCACGAAATTAAAAAAAAAACGCTTACTATAAAAACCGCACGGGAATTGAGAAAACGCACGAGATGAGATAAAACGCACGCGATGATAGAATATGCACGAGATATAAAGTGCACGTGATGGAAGTATACCCACCATAGTTGAGAATATGACGAGATGAATTATAATACTAAAGATGAAATAACTCACGAGACCAATAAAACACACGAGACAAATTAACTCACGAGACCGAAAACCGCACGAGACAAATAAAACGCACGAGACGAGCAATCGCAGTAATAACGAGTGAGAAACACGTAGTTGTGAACCAGTTTAACCGTATAACACCCCCATAATAAGTCAATTTCATTTTTCAACTACGGAATTGTCGGTTTTTGTTTAGGTTTGTAGCTAAAGATATTGGGGATGAAAGGTGGGATATGTTTTATAAATTCACCGAATGCAAGTAATGGTGACGTGTCGTTTTTATCTTGTCGTTGATGTGCGATTAGTTTCCCATTTGCGCCGCTGTCGTTGGTGTGTGTTGTTGTTGTGTTGTTGAATGCACATTTTCAAAGGGTTGCGATAAGCTGCTTGTTGGCACGTTTTGCTGAATAGAGATAGGGATTTTAGAGAAAACTGTTGCTGCAAACGTCAATCAGAAAATACTACGTGCAAAACCCGTAATCGATAAAATGGTTCGCTTCGACCGTAAATTGGCTTGCAACTTCTGTGCAAATGATTGCCTATTCAAACGACCGGAAACACTAGGCTTTGTCAAACAACACGAAATATACTTTTTTTTTCGTTTATATTTTTTTCCAAAAATGTACTGAAAAACTAATCAGGAAACGGAAGTTAAAACTAAATTCATTGTTGATTTTGTTTAAGGTATAACATGTTTTCACGATTAAATTTATTTTATCTTCTACGAAGTCTTTGAAGCAGATTAACGCATAACGCAGGCTTCTGATTAGGTTTTATCATTTCGCTTCATTTGTTTGTTTTATTTTCTTTGTTATTTTATACATGTTTCATAAATTTTTGTAAGAGTTGTCTTTCAGTAGTTAATATTGAATATTGTTCCTGTCTGTGTTTGAGTGAAAATAACGCTATTTGTTGTTAGTAACGGATTACTAAGTAATAAAAATACAGCAATGAAGATTACAACCATTCTAGCATCCGTCATTGTTGACGGACATAAAAATAGTTATCTATTAATTAATTATTAAATAATATTGAATTTATTCTTTATAAATGTGGTAAACTGAATACTAAGATTTCTCAATTTTTTTTTCAAATACCACATATCACAATTATGCAGAAAAATTCCTCAATCATTGGTTTTATGCGAGAATTGAGTTGTTATGCAATTTTTACAGTTGTATCACAAGTAACCTGAAAGCGAAAAATTGATTATTTTATGAGAGTTTCGATATATGCGAACATTTACGCAAATTTTGCACAAAATATTTAATTTTCAAATAAATTGAGACTCTTGTGTTAATAGAAAACGTGAATTGTTCGATTTAACGAGTTTAAAGACAACTTATTGTTGCTGTTTTTGAGAATGTAAGGCTTGAAATATGAGTTCATAGGTGAAACGTAGATTGTGTTGTTAATGTAATTGTGAGTTAATATAGAGAAGAAAATAAATGGGCAGCAAATTCTTTGGATTTTGTTTTTCAGTTTTTTTTTTATTATTATTATTATGTTTTACGAGGTCAGTGAAAGTCGTTTTTGTGCTTTTGCGCGAAATTGAATCTTAAAAAATGGAAAATTGAAAATGCAGAATACTTTGAATTTTTTGTAACAAACCGTCTACTTAAAGAGGCCAAAATCGTCATCAAATTTACTCAAAAAAAATGTCAAAAAATATTATCATTTATTATATACAATCCAATAGGGATCAAATAAGAGATCAAATATTGAAAAACAAATATCATCGTCCAAATACCTCTCGGTCAAAAATTTGTTAGTATTGAATAAACAAGTACATTAAAAATGATTTTTCTGCTCTTTATAATAGCTTTATTTGTGAGTGAGTTGTGAGTGAGTTATGAGTTTTTACATATAAAAAAAGAAAACTACTCGATGGATCTTGATGAATGAGGTGTCTATGGATTCGTCTTAGTCTATCTACAAAGTGACACTAGGTATATGGCGTCAATGAAAAATCAATATGGCGGACGCTACATGCCATATATGCATTATTTTTTAAATTTTTTAAACAAGCGAAATGACTCGATTTTGATGCATGGAATGCCGATAGATCCGTCTTAGTCTTACGAGTGTAACTGCTCAAATGCTGTTAATTAAAAAGCATAATGGCGCATGCTATATACCAGTATATAAAGAGTATGCTTAAAAAATTTTTAATGTACTTGTCAACAATACGCTTTATTTTCGATTTCTGAAATCTTCGATTCGATTTATGGAATAATATCACAGTTATAATTATAATAATAATCATAGTTTTAAAAGGTTAACCATAATATGGTTATAATAAAAAGTTCATAGTTTCAAAAGGCATTTGTATAATGACTGATTATTTTTTAATTTTGGGGTTATCTCTTCTATTTGATGTATATGTAATGTATACATAGTGTCAGAGCTGGGCACAGTTAATGGAAAAGTTAACTTCGTTAACCGTTCCTCAGTTAACCAAAACGTTAACTTCGTTAATCGTTTTTTCGTTAATTTGTTAAGCATGTAACTGAAGTTAAGTTAACTCCGTTAATCAGTTAAGAAGTCAGTTAATCAGTTAACGTCACCATATGCAAAATCTTTTTTTGCTTTAAATCAGCTCAAAACATCGTGTCACACATTGACTATTTAAAGTAGTAATTAATAAGATGGAAGTTGATTATTTTCATTAATAAGTAAGTAATAAATAAACCGACAGATAACCTAAAAACCTAATAAATAAATTTTTTGAAATTTGAAATGTAGTAGATGTGTTTATATTAATGATGTTAATAGTGATAGAAATAAATCATACATAAAATTCTCGTTATTTTGATATGCGACAATAATTTGTAAATAATAACAAAGGTGTTCAAAAGTGGTTACATTCATAACAAAAATTTGCAATAAATATTTTGTTCATATTATATTAGTCGTAAGAATTTTGTTCTTGTATATAAACGATTAACCACGAATTAACTGTTATGATAAAAAATTTGGCTAATAAAAATGTTTCTTGTTTAATGTATAACAACTCCTTATTTATTGCCATATTATATTGCCATTTTATTTATTTATTTTATTATACCTCGAATCTCATAGAGATAATTATAATTACACATACATAGTGCTG
>JAQIWH010001796.1:0-28720 GCA_034695005.1 Cryptops parisi
TTGTTTTCATCTCAAAATTTGTATAAAGAAATAAAGTCAATGGTAAAATCACTGACAAAGCTGAAAACATCGTTGGTAATGTCATAATCGTGGACTTTTTGTGTACCTGTCTGGAATATGGTTCACTTACCCCTACATTCCAACCAGTTGTAAACAGAACGTTCGACACTAAGACACTTAAACGGATCGTTCGTTTGACTTTTTATGTCATTTATTGTGATGTAAATTTTTTTTTTGTGATAAATGTCTCAAAATTTTAATTGAATTAATAGAATTAAATTTTTTAATTGATAGTCTTTCAGCTCACTTTATAAAAAATGTATTGTTTAATATACAGGGTGCTTCTTCTCAAGTGACACAGAGGAATATCTCGCTTAGTATTGTAAATACAATAATTGTAGTCATGTGAAATGTGATCAGAACATTCGGGAGCAATACAGTGGTGTTATTTTCATTGACCTTAAAATTATTTTTAAGGAAATCGCTTTGTTACATCGAAAACCATGAGTCGTATGTATAATCGTGTCACTGAGTGACGTATCTGCAATACTGAGCGAGATATTCCCGTCTCATTTGGGGGAAGAAGCACCCGGTACAACAAAAGTTTACTTTTTTTATGTAAGGTTTATTCTTCTTTTGTATGATAGCGATTTATGATGTCACTCACACTTCCACTTTCCCGTCAGTAAAGAGGAAGGCCTTTTTTTCAGTTGTTTTAACTGATGTCGCCAGGAACATTTTTCTTTTGGATGTCCTTTTTAATCACTTTGTTATGGTGAGCATTTCATGCACATACAAAAAATTGTATAGGCTAGTAAGTGTATGAAATATGAATGTCTTATTTGTACAATTTTGTATTGCTTTTGTATTGTAGTATAAGACGTATTGTATTTTATCTATTGCGAAAGTGAAATAATATTTTACATGATTGAAATTTACTTTCCACTTACTTCCAATTTCAGGCTCTAAAATTGTGATTTTACAAAAATAATTGAATAAATAAAAAAATATGACGGTTAACGATTACATGTAAATAGCGATTGCATGTATAGTACTTAGAAGTGTTGAATATTAAATAAACAGTTGAGGGTGGGGGAATATTCAACTGATTATCTAATACAACGGTCACATCTAACGAACATAACGGTAATTGATTATTCTTTGCTATAACGAATAAAAAAATATACATAAACCTATAGTGAAAAATAATTGTTTAAAATTGATTGTAGTATGCACGGTGCATTCAACAATGTATACGAGTATTATTAACTTTATCTATTCTTCCCCAAAATGGCACGCATTATCAACCTTCAAATCTACCTAAAATTTAAGATAAATCTACTAACCTGAAAGTTTTGAGCTGCATTGCGAAACACATTTACAAGCATTATGATAAGTTTTTTGTGAAAAACAAATAACTAATAACAAATTATGGAAACTTTTTGGAAATTATGGAACCATACCTATATTGTGTATTGTACAAATAATAAGTGTAATCTCCTCTATACATTTAATTGAAATTTGCCAAATTTGACACTCTTGTTCGTCAAATAGATAATTTAAGTAACACCCAGCATATGTACATATCCCAAGATTTAAAAATTTTAAAACAATTTTAAAATATATATATTTCAGAATTTAAATTATAAGAGGAGGATTTGTGATTGGATGAAAAAAAATAGTTCTGTGTTGACAGTAGATTAGATAATCACAAGGTATTATGCATATACAATATTACGTCATATACACACCAAGAGTGATAAATTTGAGCGGGAAACTTATATTTGATGAAACATTTCGACGATGTTATACACCTAGGGTGAGTAGAATATACAATTTAATATAGCATCAAAATACGTAGGCCTACCGTAATTGTGTAATTATAAGCTTAAAGCCATAATTTCTCTTTCATTTATAAGATTCTATTTCAACTGGCCAACCATACTTCAACTTTGAAATCAAATCATAAAATAATTCAGACCAACATTTTTAAAAAGTGATTAAGAAAATGGATTTGACAAAAACAATGACGTTAAGTCAAGCCAGTGTTTTAGCTTGCACTATTTTGGTACATGTTGGGTTTGGTTTACCAACGGATATACAAATTGTTGATGTCAACAGCAACGAAACGTTAAACATCGGAACAAATTCTATCTGTTTTAAAATAACTGGCTCAGAAGATCGATTGTGTATAAATCAAACCAGCACTCAGTTTCACTATCACTGGATAAATAACTACACGTTTTTCTTTCCACGAGTGAAATTGGACTGTGAATGCAGTTGCAGATACCAGGCAAGTTTTTGTTCTTCGCACACTTCTGACATGCAAAATCAATGCGACTATAATCAAACAACGTCCAGCACGTGTTCCAATATGGAAGTCAGAGGTCGTCATTGCGGATGTCCAGTTATCTATAAAATGTGCTGCCAAGTCCACTTTGAAATTTTCGATTCACAACACAACCAATACGAAGCTTACCAACTGAAACTATGGGGACTTTCCACAACGTTTCAAACTATCATTTCACGTCCAAACGAGAACAGCAGCACTACGACACTGACAATTCCCGATTGGGTCGAAAATCTTCTTCATCATGATCTGATGTTCCAGTTCAACATGAACACGAACATTCCAAGTCGTTTCGATTTATCCGACCAGTGGATATATTATTGGGACGATTCGGAACAATTCTATACGAATGTACCAATCAACAATTACCAACGATTAAATTTGGATAAACTCGGATGGTTCCAAAGAAATGGACGAAACAAGATGATGAGAGTACCGAGAGAGGACATCGAAAAACACTTAACGATTGATTTGAAAGAATGTAATGGAAATGTTCCTGTCTATAATTGGTCTTTCGATGCTATCAATTATTACGGTGAAAAAGACATGTTACATCAAGTTAAAGGTAAAAATGTTTCCGACATATATGGTGATCAATGGTCAATTTTGAGAAAAGATTTTTTCGATGGAAAACCAGCTTTAGCTTTAGAATCAACTCAAACACCATTGTCTACAAAATTAAAAATTATCACTGATTCATCTATCAAGTTTTCGGCCAACACCAACGATGTAGATTTAAAACTTACGTTAACTCTATATAAAATTCCGCTGGGTACGTACAAAATACGTATTGGGTACATAGAACACACTAAACTGAATGGTTTTATCCACGAAGAGTTCACGTCACTGCCGACCAATTTAACGTTTAACCTGCCTAAAAATCTAGTTTATAAATTAGCGTGCTTAGAGAAAATTGATGGTGAGAAAATACAAGTTTGTGTTTTTACAAATGAGAATTCAAAAATGTCTTTAAGAAATATTACAAATGATAGTTACAAATCATGGTTTGATATTACAAATCAAAAATTGGAAAGCATCGATGGAGTTAATTTTTCGTCCACCCTCCAAGTGAATTCTGAATTGCAAAATGAACACTTCATTGAGCAACAAATCTTGAAAATCCTCAAAAAATACGAAATATTTGTGCTAATTATTCTCGTTACAGTCATTATTAGTTTGTTGATCAATATTTTAATGTGTCTTTTGCCAAAAAGAACTTCCGTAAAGAAATACTGGATTACAGAAAAAAATAATCGTTACGGAACTATGGTTTAATGCAACTATCATTTATTACTTATTATATATATACGTGTTTTACAGTTTATAAGTGCTGCACATTATTTTAGAATTACATTTGTATCATAATTTTGCTTGCTCATGAATAAATCACCCATCTCCTATTACTCATAGTAAATTTCTTTTCGACATGATATATTCACTTTCAAGCAAGTTTCGCGCTTTAATTTTGGTGATACGTAATTACGTATAATTGCAACGGTATAGTACTGGATTTAAAGACCGTTAAATCGTTATATTTCACGGTATAACGCCCGTTTGTGTTCTAGTACTGAGAAGGAGCAAAATGCATATGGTTTTCAAAGGATGTTTCACATTGATGTCATTTTTAACACATTTACCCCCTGGTGGAAAATTGCCTTCTCATTACTCTTTTCAGTGATTACAAATCTAACCCAAATAAAATTTTGAAATGAACCACAATCTCTTTGGGTCTCCAAAACATTGCGCCTCAGTTGCACTTGGTATTGTATACTTTCTCCTTGCCAATGTTATACAGTGGAATAGGGTAATTACTTTTAACTGATTTAAGTTTCCATGTACTTCTCCATCCTATTAATAGTTGCGCTTAAGCTCGTGTGTGAAGCGCAAGTCAATACTGAATAAGGAATCAAATTTTCACCAAAATTCATCCAGAATTTTCATCAAAATTCAAACCCCCACCCCCAAATGCACTCTACATCATAAACATCATCAATCAATTCTTAAATGTTTGACGCCTAAGCTAAGAAGTGAAAATCTTGTCGGCGATTTGTATATAAACTTTAAACTTTTCTACACTTTTATGATTATCTCGTTGTGTAACGAATTGTATTTAGATACTTGCTGGAAAAAAATACTGTATAGGTTTACCAAATACCTTTTAACTGTTTAACAATGTATGATAATGTAATGTTTAATAATGTAACTATTGTACGCTATTATAAAAAAAATTAAGTTCACTGTATTGTATTATTTGTGAATTTTGAAAAATCACCGCACACACAATGAAACTGGAAAACTGTCACAATTTATCAAAACTGTATACTGCACACTATATTCATCGGGGATTTCATCCCTGCATATAAACGTATTTATACTAACAATTAATTTGGACTTTTCCTGTTTAAAGCCTGCCAGCAGTTCAGTGCTACTTGCTTGTACTTGGTTATGGGTTTGTTTTTTGCAGATTAAGTTAGCGAAAAAACAAAAACGTATTAAACGTATGATTCATATTTTTCGTAATTTAACCTGCAAACTTCTACTAGCTACAATAAGAAAGGATTTACACCTATAATTAAAATTATAGGTGTAAAATTATAGACTTTGGTAAGACACTGTTCAAGTCGTACTGCCGCTTGTGGCGCTAGATCTGAAATGTGTGACGACGTGCATTTCCACGCCCCACTAGGTTCAAAAAGTTTTGGTTAGTCAGTTTCAACTTAAGCGTTTATCCAGCCGTCGGCAACTGCCGAAGCTAGTGGGATGTGAAACACACAATGATCGATCAACATGTCAGAATTCACCAGCACTAGCACCACAAGCGGTTTTACAGTTAACAGCAAAGTACCTTAATTTTCTTACCAAAATAATTGATATGCAAATGCAATACTAGACAATAAATGATTACAAGTGAAGTTACATGTCGATAAAAGTTTAGGTTTCAAATTCTTATTTATTGAGAGAATCCTCACATCAAATCATCTAGAAAGACGAGTTTAAGATCTACTCGTGAAACTCATCGCTCCTGCATAAGCCTATATTCAATCTGAATTCTTGTTAAAATAAATATTCGGTTTTTAACACATTGACTGAATATTAGAATATACTTAGAAACGCAGTTCAGTATAAATTGCAAAAGAGCTTACCGACCCTCCAATAATTATGAAAACACTATGTGTTTGCCTTTACACGTATACGTAAATAACCTCAATTGTAAAATTGTTTCTTACCTTAAACTGTTGAACTTGACTACCATAAACTCATAGTTGACACACTGTTTTTTGCACGTTATTGTTTGTCATAAGTGGATGTCTTGAGTACGGATGACACAATAAAAATCACATTTCTATTTCACGGTTCACACGATCACGATAAAGATCATATTTTTAGTTCACGGTTCACACAATAAAAATCACATTCGTGGTCACAGTGGATACTTGTGTTTGAAAGCTCGACATTTAAAAAATAATGAGACGAGGTGATGCACATTGAAACAAGAAGAGTTCACCCTTGTTCGAAAAAGCGAAAAATTGTCAGATGAAGAAAACACCAAAATGAGAGCAGTCCTGCTTTTCCAACATTTCGGTTTAAGAACCTGGAATTAAAACATTTGATATAGTTATTGTACCTACTCACTTAGTATTGAAAACATTGCAATTGACTCACATGAAATGTATAATTTGTACGTACGCACTGTACATAGTGTACTACGTAGAAATTTCTTATATTTTAAATAATAAATGTCATTGTTTTCAAAATATTCGTTTTATTTTTTTTTTAGAATATAATATTGTCATGTGATTGCAATTAATAGCTGAGTTTTATTTAAATTGTGGGGTTGTATATTTAAATAGTTCTTTCGCACGTGGCTAACCTTGAATAATAAATGTTCCATTCTGAAATATGTGGTTGATTTTGCGACGAACCAGCTGGTTTTTGTTGTTGTTTTTTCAATTACAGGAAAATCGTTTAACTGGATACCGAAACTCCTCGATTTATGCGAGTTCCTTATATGCGATAAAATTTTTTTCCCATGTTCGTCATATGCGAGAAAGGTGCTTTTAGATAAGATACCCGTTTCGTTTGTAGCGTTACTTGTTGTACTCGGTTATGGGTTTGGATGCCAGGTTTGATTAGTTAAACAAAAACATATTTAATAGATGACTATTCATTAATCATACATTTGGTACTTGACGGTGCGAGTCTGATGTTGATATTTGCTTTGTACTTGGTTTATTTTGCAGGTTAGGTTAGAAAAAACAAAGAAACGTATTGAATATATGATATTGTTTTGTTTTCCTATCCTAACCTGCAAAATAAACCCATAATCAAGTGCAAGCAAATAGCAACTCAGACTCGCTCCGGCTATAACCGGAAAGTACAATACAATTTTGTGCGTTTAACCTAACCAAACCTGTAAAACCATGCGATTTAAAGTACAGTACAAGCAAATAGCATCTAATCCAAAAGTATCGCAAGCAAAGAGAAAATTTTGTTTTTATGCGATTTGATATGGTGACGCATAAACGACAACAATGACATTTTGACACTTGATAAGAACTTCGATACCCGCGATTTTCAATTATATGAGGTTTGGTAACCCCTAAAATCAGAAAAATTTGACAGTATCATCAAGTACGTTAGACTGTTAAAATGTATCAACAGCTATGATTGATTTAAAAAATGTTTTGATACGTATTTATTTGTTTTCATACACAATTCAGTGAACTTTGGTTTCAGGTTTGTGGGCAAGTGAGTTTAGGTAAATATCGTTAACGTAAATGACCTAACCTGGTATTTACACCCATAGCACTAGGTTAGGTAAAAACAACATTAAAATATTCCATTTATGTCAACGATATTTTATCTGAACTCCAACCTGAAACCAAACCAAGAATTTTATCTAGGTAATTATAAATTAACATTATTCTAAAAATCAAATCTGTACATGTATTTAATTTCATTTCTACTCATTTCTAATCATCTTCATACAGTATTAATAAGTGAAGGAAATACCTACAAAGTGTACTAGTGTTGGTTAGTAATATACTGTACAGTTCAGATAATTACCTGTATTTCAAAGGTTCCAAGATTATTTCTGGACACATCAGTTATGTTGTATGATGTATTGTATTCCAATCCAATAATTAATTTTAAAAACTTTTTACTAACAAACAGCAAACACATGTACCGCCAACTTGCAAGCGAAACCAAACATCATGTAAAAATGGCGGCATTTGACTTCTATAACCTGTCCCCATCTGGTGGTGAAAAGCTACAACTGTTTGCTAAAATCAGTGTCTCCTTTATAGTATAAAGGAGGCACTGCTAAAATACAGTACTGTATTTAGTAATCAACAATAAATTAATGAATTGCTATAATAAATAAAAATAAACATTAAATAAAGTACAATAAAAATAATTTGTTTTTATTTATCCAATTAAATATTTTGTAACGGCTTGTTAACAAAGTTTTACATAGGTTGTAGAACAATATCAAGTGGTTAACAAACACATAGATGTTTTAAAATTTATATATACGGTACTATTAATTTGAAAAATTCACAAGAATATTTAATTTACTTTATTATTAAAAATAATAAAAGAAAAATTACGATTCTGGTAGTATTACCAAACTCTTCACGAAATCTTTATAGTTGAAATAATCCTTCAGCAATTGTATACAAAACCTGTATCAACAAAATAACCAAAACATCAGCAATTAGAATTTTACGTTCATATTATTTTATATTTTTTGAAAAACATCACACTTACTCAAAACAGTCAAATATTCCTTGGGATACCAATTCAAGACATCCAACTCCAATTTGAAGTCTCCATTTCTGTAGAGGCAAAACCAAGGTCCTCAGTGTTCAAAAAACGTTATTACAACAAAGTTTAAAATTGAAAGGCCTAGTGTAAAATGGTGTTAAGTAACATTTTCGAATGTGCAAATTACGCATAATTTTGAGAAAAATAACAATAAGTGCAAAGATATTAGGGCAAGAAGTGGCCCATAGACAGCAAGACAAAATCAGATCTTCAAACGTGTTTTTCTCGAAATTTTAAAACTTGTTACTTGAGACACTTTTTTACACAAGGCTCTTCAATTGTGTTAAATTTTAATTCAAATATTTACCTGAGCTTCTTTATTGCACAAGACGTACAATCGTTCGACATCAGTATCAGTGACATCATCTTTGTCTTTGCCAGTTGCTTCGAACCAATTTTGCAAATACATACGAATCCAACGTTTTTGAAATTCCGGACTTGGATACTGATTGGGTTTAGAATTGGCTACATCTGATTAATAAAAATACAAAGAAAAAAAGTACAGTACTATATATGATGTTACATACGCAATAAATTTGTATACAGTATTGTAAGTTATGCGAAAAATAATAAAAAAGAAACCTACCATTGTAAACAACAAAGTGTGATCCAATTTCAGATGATTGGCTGTTGTTGAAGGAATGCTCCCAATCAATCATACTGAGAGTTTCTACGAAAAATGTTTTATCAATATTGATATAATAATGAAAATCGTAGAAATCCGACATTATTTTGATTTAAAGTTAATGTTTTTATAATTGGTAAAATAAAATTAATAATAATTAGCTTACTAGTTTGTTCGTCCCAAATGAAGTTTTCACCTTTAGAATCATTGTGACAGAATACAATGGGTGATTTGACATCTTTCATCATTTCTTCAACCAATTCAACTTCTTTCAGCAACGTTTCTTTATCCGGTAACAATTCCAATAATCTAAAGAAATTAAAAATTAATAAAAAAAATTAAGAATAATTACCACATAGAGAGAAAAATCGTACAAGACAATTCTTGACAAGACAAAAATTGTGCAAGATAATTGTTAATGAAGTTGAGCCAGTTAATTCAACCTACAGGATGTCTAAGTCAAATTTTAACCACAAATACTAGGAATGAAGACAAAGCAAACAACCATAAACATGGTTCCTGAATGCTTCCTTTCTGAGATAACACAGGGTGAAGTCACGTAAATACATTGTTTCATAATCGCTATAGGTATGCAAATAAGTATGTATTTCTATTCTAGACCCATGTTTATACATACAGTATATATTTCAACGTTTTGTTTTGTTTTGATGCGTACATCTGTGGTTAAATTATGACGACTGTTTAGAAACACTTTGTATAATTGAAGTTGTTTCTCACAAGTAATAACTTTTTAATCAAAAACATGTGCCTACTTTAAACAAACAAGCTCTCAATAATCATCACCTATGATGTGCAATTTTTTTTAAAACGTTTTAAGTGGGAAAATGTTCAAATAACGAGCTCGGTGCAATGACCGATCAGTTCCAATTTTTAAAACTTTTAAAGAAAGTGGTTTCAAACAGTTCCACTGTTTGTATTACACGTAAATGACACGGACAAAACGTATTATAACAGAGTTGAGTGAACACTAAACAAAATTTAAAGACAAAATTGGCTAAAATATTCTCACAATATGAAGCAGCCGTTATGAGAAACAAAAATAACACCATCTTTCGGCAAAAAAATGGAGCTGATCAGTTACTGCACCGAGCCCTTCAAAGATTTACCTTTGGATTTTTTCAGGATCTTCAAACTTTGGTGGATAAACTTTGGCTGCAGTCTTAATGTCTTCCAAAGTCCATTTTCTTCCTACGGCCGACAATGGTAATGTGTGGACTTGAGCGAGTATTTTGGTCACATAACTAGAATTTAAAAATATATTGCTTGAAACATCAAGTATTAAGATAGTTATAAAAATTTCTAATATACAGTGGAATTCGGTTATTGTGATCATTTTGGGACCGGGGTTTTTTTATGACAATAGCCGGCTGATATCATTAAACGATGAAAATAAAACATTAAACAGTGTGTTGGAGCAGACTCATAATGATTACAATATCCAATTGATAACATTATCCGTGATTATAATGACCGGATTCCGCTGTATTAGTTTGTGGTTAGGTAAGCTAAGTCATGTATATATCGACTCACGGTATCATTTTTTCCGACCTGATTGAAGTGCAGTTTAGAGTATCACCATGCAAAAATTGGTAACACAAACCATTTTTGAAAACTGCTAGTAATTCAGGACCTAAACCAGATCCTTTCAACTTCTATAAAATCAACATTATAAAATATATGAAAATAATAAGTTGTGTAAAAATATATCTACTATGTTGCTAATTATTCATGGCCTGCATGAAAACTTTGTACAGTACAAATTCACAATTTATAGTTACTTGTCAACAGTTTCTTGTAAAATTTTAAATATTTACAATTTTTACATATTTAAACTCGTATTGCAAATTTAAAAAAATATTTGCAAATTTCAAAAAAGAATGCAAAATTATACAAGGTGTTCCAAAAGTAACTGCTTGTTTTTGGCGAAATAAGGCGATAATTCAAGATAAATGTTTCATGTACACTATCATACGCATATTATTTATACAAAATACAGGTATTTTACGTTGTGATCCTTAATTTTATTAACTTACCAGTTATTGTTTAAATTAACACAAATTGTAACAAAATATTTAAACATACAATATGGCTGACCAATTTGACTTTCATATAAACACCTCACATGTAGAACGTTATAATAATTAAAGTTATGTAGCTTTATATATACCTACGTATAATATGTGTTTTTACGTTTATTTTTTTTTTGTATTACGTATACAACTATACGTACAATATTGTTTAGTAAAATATTTTATTCGAAATTCGCGTTATATCGCCAAATCGTCAGTCAAGGAAACCATGTATAAATTTACACTACACCGTGTATATATTTACTTTAAAATTTTCAATTTCCTGAGAATGGTCAAATAAACTGTCAGGAGGTGGTCCATCAGCTGCAAATAGTTCCAAATAATCGGATGAAAATGAATCGGGCTCCAAATAAAGGCGAATGGTGATTTTGTCCACCCTTTGTCCTTCTCTTGCAGTTTTTTCTTCATCTAACGACCAACAGCAGTACATCGTGTTAATAATGCCCCCATGTAATTTCTGTAACAAAAATATTTTATATTAATTAAAAACGGATTAGTCATTGAACAGTATAACGCATAAAGATGTATTAGTAATAGTAGTAATAGTAAATTATCAGATAAATTTAATTTTTAGTTATATAACAAATGCTTTCATGAAATAACGTAACAAATACCATGTATCATAATGATAATAAGATACTATACAATCACTAAAATTTTATTTTGAAATTTTTTATCAAACGTTTCATCCATCAAGTTGATATACTTATCAGAATTATGTGTTGATGATGATAATAATAATAATACAGTTTGTGCTTTTGTAATCATTGATAAACAATAATTTTTTGTTACATAAATGTGTTACATATTACAATCACAACAGTATATATATTTTTTTAATTAATCAGAATAGAATATATATTTTCGATTTTTTTTATATAATATATAAAATTATTATATGAAAAAAAAAGATTGAAAAGATTCCATTTTTTAACAGTATCATTAAAATGTATTCAATATTTTCAGCTCTAAATCAAAAACAAAGATTTTGAATCCAACATAATACTGCATTGACAGCTGTGTGTATACAGTATGTAATGTGTTAAAGGCAATGAGTAGATAAACTTTCATTCCTGGCATTTTATAGAATACTTAACTTTTTTGGCTTAACTTAGAATGGCTTAAATAGGCTTAACTTAAGAATGTGTAACTTCTAAGTAGTAACTGGCAAAGTATGAAATAACATCTTTTACATATACAAATATTTAGGTTAGTTAATGTTGGTTTAGGTTAGTGTAATTATACAACATTTTCTCTATGAAAAACATTGTATGCATTAAATTAGGTTTACATTTAACATTAACTTAAAAATCTTAATTTTCAATGTTAATTTCATGCTTTGCCAAAAACTTGCCAAGCATTTTATAAAATGCCAAAATTTATCTATGAAAGTATACTTTTTGCCGATGACATATATTAAAAATTTTAACTTTATTACGAATAAGTATGTAATTGAAGGGTGTCAAGTAAGATTTTCAAAATTGTCCTAAAATCATTGTCGAATGTGTCTGGTGCAATTCTACCTCTCTAACGCATAATTTTCAGTAAAACAACAACACGTGCAAAGATATCAGTGCAAGAAGTTTGAGGTAGCCTATAGAAAGTAAAGCAAGTTCAGATCTTTAAAACGCGTTTCGATCGAAAAGTGCAAACAAATGTTACTTAACACCCTTTTACACCAGGAGGCACTTCATCATCACATGATGTGCTGCAAAGTACAGAATTACGATTATAAAGTACTAACATCGCTGTGTATTTCAAATGTGCATAAACAAACGATACTGTGAATAATAGCGAAAAGAATTCAATGCCATACATAGCGTTTCAATGTCATAACGTTTCGCGTAGTATAATAAATCTACTAGTTATATAAGAATCATACTCACTTCAAAATGAATGCTGTCTTTCTCCCACCCCGGTCTTAGTTTCTGCAAAAGTACTATCATATCTTCTTTTTGGTTCGTCTTTGATACTTTCATATCGAGATTAATCCATCCTTCGTCAGCCATCTTTGGTGTTTTCAAACTACAACTGAGAATACACAGAGAGAAAAATGAATGATGAAACGGATGAATGTACATTTACATAACTATCAGTTTGTTTTTTATATGTACGTACAATGTAATTTACCTTATATAACGCCGTGTCCCTGAGGCAAAATTGTCTCTACGAAGCTTTCACTGGCGATAAATACAACTGCAATGACCCCACCAACAGTTTGTTTATCAATTTGCCAACAAATTCGAACTATGATCTTTACATCCTGATTATGAATCGTTATCTAACTCTCCCCCCCCCCAACTTATCCCGAATCTGAAAAATCTTATCTGTATTACAATTTAATAGTAACTTGAAAATCAAACCATAAAATGCAGATTTAATGACAAATAAATGTTGCTTTTTTTAACCCCAATATAAAATTCACACATTTTTTAACTATCTATATCAAGTTTTTGAAAAATTGGTACTTCAAAAACTGAAAAATCCGCTTATGGCGCTAGTGGCTGGTGATTTGACGTGTTGTTTTTAACTAACGTAAACTTGTCTCTATGGGCAATCATAGGGTTAGATTAGTATTTTTATGATTAATTAATACTAACCTAAACTGTTATCTTTACTCATAAAGACTAGTTTAAGTTAATTAAAAAACAGTAGAACACACACTAGTGCCACAAACGGCTTTTTCAGCTAATCAGAAATGGATAACAAATCAAACTATGGATCCAATCCTTGTGCAAGTTAATAGCCAAGTGATTTGATATATGATCTAAAATAAGAATACCTTTAAAATATGTTTAAAATGCATACCTTCGATGTACTCAAATTTACTACAAATATCAATTTCATTCATAATTCCCAGAAAATGAATGAAGGAAAAATTTAGGATGTTTACATTTCATCTTACCGAGAATATTTACCACAAACAATATGTATTAAAAAATTAAACAAAACAACACCTGTTGCATTTTTTTAGAAAATCCCCTAAAAAATATTTTTTTGGAAAACAAAATTATTAAAATGATATTATATATATATGAAAACAAACTGAAATTTCATTACATGACCGAGTCCTACTACGTGTTTATTTATACACACATTACTGTACACTCAACATTTAAAGAAATACAAACACAATATGTACAATGAAACTAATATGGTATATATAATAAATATATGAAAAAAAAATAAACATTATGTAATAGTTGACTAGTTGATATAAAAATTGGGAAGATATACATATAAAAAAAATAGGAAACCACTTTCCAATATAATTTTACACAAAATGGATAATAAATTGAATATATTTTTGTAACTGAAAAATAATAGAAAGTTGGAAAAAAATTTTATACAAGTGTTAGTTTTATACTTATTGTACACGAATAAAATATAATAAATAATTAAATTCACATTGAAACATGTACACAAACAATTTGAACCACGTTTATTATATATCAGAAACATTTGTTTCGGAATTATAATATACACCCATAGCTAATACTTATGTATAATATACATGGGTATTGATTTTTAAGTGTATTTAATAAAATGTATAATAATACATTCCAACTTTGTAAAATATTATCCGTTGTATGATAATAATTCTGTAAAGAATAAAATTATTGAATTTCCATTATTAAAAATATTCCGTGAAAAATTGATGACAATAATTTAGAATTAAATTAATACATATTGTACTGATTTCTAATTTTTTTTCTATTTTTTGAAGAGTGTTCAAAATTTAACCGGATTTTTCTTAACATAAAAGAGATGAAAAAATCCGATTCATATTTGAACTTTCTTCGTAGAAAACAATCGACAGTTTCAATTGTGCATTCTCAAGCCTCTTTTTTGTTTGTTTTTAAAGGAAATATTCTACCGACCTGTATTTAAATATTTTATGTATAATACGATTCTATGATTACTAGCATTTATTTAGTAATGAGTATTGATTAAATGTCAAAAAAACGAGGTAGCTCAAGTATTATACTAAAATGTACTATCATTTAGTTATAAATAAGTTGCAAATATTTTTGATAATATATTATGTAATGTTGAAAATGTGTTGTAAGTGGACCTTAACATTTTTAAGTAAATTTTTATTTTGGTAATTAATTATGATTAATCAATGATGTGAATTTTTATCGTTAAAACTTACATTAAAATTATGCGTGATCTGTAACGTTTCAAATTTAATTTGACAATTAAAATTTCAATTGAAATGGAAATAAAAATAGATTCAAAAATCAAAATTTAAATCAAAATCTAAATTTATGTTAATCACTGTTTAATATCATTAGTGTTAAAGGTTACTGTCACGTTACGAATTCGTATGCGGATTTCCATGCGAATTCAACACTCGGCCAATCAGAATGCTAGGTGGTTACGTGCCAGTAACCACACAGCCTTCTGGTTGGTCGAGTGATGAATTCGGATGGGATTTCGGATACGAATTCTTATCGTGACAGTCGTCCTTTATCTGTTTAAATGAAATTGTAATAAAATTATGAAAATTGAAATACAGTCGAATTATTCATTATGTAATGTATATGTGAATCATTAAATTATATATTGTCTAAAAAAATTATAAGTATTAATACAAATTAAATATATCTGATTTTCATATTAAAGTACAGGTTATAGACAAAAATATTTTAAATCGTTGGAAATTTTTAGTTTATAACCCGCATTTCAATATATTCGAAAAAATTATATTCTTAATGCACACCTCAGATACGATGTATAGTGTTACATATTAAATGACATAATTTTATGGAATAGTTAACTTAATTAACTATTGGATTCTTGGGTATTAGGAAGATTTTAATAATAAAAAAAACCATTGTCTCGCATTACGCGTTATTACAATTGAATGTAATACGGAACAGTTTATACGAGAAATGTTGAACAAGATATTTTTATTATCCAGAAAAATATGTATCAATTATGCTATCAAATATTATGTATCAATATCAAGAAGATGATTTATAATAAATTATGGGAAGCTTTAATGTAAATGTTTTCTGAAGATTTAAATATTAGTTCATGTCTACTTTAGTTATACAGTATGTATATATGTTCGTTTTAAGTACAGTAATTATACTTTAACCATTAGAGAAAAAAATGGCGCTTCAAAGTTTATAAACCAATTTCAAAACACATTTCTATGCAAATAGTCACCTTTTGACAGTGATCAAAATTTGTATACAACACCATTTGTATATTTTAAATAAAAAAATAGTGCGCTACCAGACATTCAAAAAACACTGTTTGAAAACTTCACACATCCATACTTACAAAATATTTCGTGATCAATTGGCAACTGTATTCCAAACACCCAATAAGATAAGGAAATCTTTATTTCCTCTTTTCATCATAGTCATCATCAACTATGAAGATCATCCCTTATTCAGTGGGAACAACTTTACAAGACTTTCCCTTCATCCGTAGCTAAAGGGTTTTTTGGTGCGTTTATTTTTCTCAATGCAACCAGTGTTCTTTGAGAAAAGTTCGACTTGCAGCTGTGGGTAGATAGGCAATGGCGATAATAATAATATAAAAAAAAATTAAGAAAAAGGATACAGTGGCCAAAGAGGTGAGTGTGTGGGTTCAAGGTTGGAACCCTTCTGAAAGGTTCCTCTTGACCCATGCAGAGTATTTTGCAGTCTTCAAAAGAGCTACTGGAAGTTTCTTTTTAATGCCAAGGTTTCGTCTGTCATGCGTATCATCTTCTGGTTAAGCTTCCTAATAATTACATATGCGTGCAATAACGGAAAGTGCACCTAATTCCTCATTGGTTGTCGAGTTAATGCGAATAAAAGAAAAATTAGGGTCCTTTAAAGTGACAATTTCGGACCAATTCACAAGTGCAATTTTTTGGTCTGGTAGGTTTGGATTGCAACTCAACAACTTTCTTGTTGTTGTTGTTTTTCTATCCGAAATGTTTAAAGGGAGATGTTGGAAATAAAGGAGAACTTCTGAAATGTCTTAAATAAGTGTAACAACGCTAATGTGAGAACGAGTGTTTTCTAAAGAGTGTGAAATTTCAGAGATGTTCGTTATTATTGGAAGACGAATAAGATAACCAATCAGTACAGCATTTTGACATTTCATGACTTGTGAAAAATCTTACTCGTTATGACTCGTAAAGACTTTTCAATTTTATTGTAAGCAGCACTTTCAATTCGAACCCATGATCGAGAATTATCTCAATGTCAAGCAGTAACGTTTAACTTACGCGTAATGCATAAGTGTTGCTAATATTTCTGGTTTTTCTACCTTTTTGATTCCGGTCTTAGACGTTATAACAAATTGCTGAAATTTGCCACTTTTGCAAGTTTTGTTGAAGTTTTATGTTTTGAACTGAAAAATTCACAAAAGTAAATTGAATACAAATGTGCAATGTTCATGTCCGTGTCTGAAGTGTCAATTTAATCGTTCAAGTTGAATCTCCGTTGAAATGTCTGGTAATGTTCCATCAGCTTTACGATCTTATTTCTTTGTCTACGTAATTCTTGTTTAATATAAACTCAGTGATGTCGTTAGATTCCATTCACGTAATGTCAATCCTTCACAAATTAGACATTTCAAAGGTACCTTGTTTTGTATCAATTTTTAGAAAATTTGATAATTCTAATTGGTAATATCCAAATGGAATAGCAATATTTAGAATTGTCAATACTTAAAAATTTGTCAATTCGAATACCTATATTTGTACGTTTGCAATTATTATCGGTGAAATGGTCAATGGAATCGACAATAGTGACATTTCGAATGATATCAAACCTTCAATATTTGACATTTTCGAATACCTGGTTTTGCCTCTGTTATGGAAATCGATATTTCAAAGTATTAGATTATTGTTGTATTTCAATAACTTTCTTAAAGTTGTAAGTTTCGATAACTATTACAATAACTTCTCGAGTATGCTAGTATTCGGACGAAAGTCATTTGTCCAAACTTAATCACTACCAAAGAACCATTCATTCTGCAACAACCTCTTATAACAGTAATCTACCATACAACAAACCTACCAAGAATTAAAAATAAGTTGTTGTAAAGACAACCTGGTACAGTATTCTATGTATAAACTTTAAAATAAAAAGGTCATATACCAATCATTAAAAACTTCTATCGGCCAACCAAATGGATAAAGACTTTTCAAGATGATTTGCGTCTTTCAATACCAGATTATGCCTTTCTACTATCTATTATGTATAGTAGTCCTTAGTATTGTTTGTGTAAAATAGGTGTTTATTATTAGGGCTAATAAGTGCAATTTCGTGTTATCGTCCAGAATGCTCACATTCTAAAAACATGAAAGTTATAAAGATGCACTTTTGAAAAAAGCAATTTCTCTCGAGGCTTTCAATTTTTTTTTTATAGTATTTCTGTTTCACACAGTAGAACATCCAACTCTGTTTTCGTAAAAGCACAAAGTTCAAAATGTATGAGTCAAAACTTCGTTTTTTAGTTTTTTTACTTTGTGAACAAGTCATTAGTGTAAAATATCAACCAACGCTGTTAATTATTTTTTTGTGTAAGTCATAGAATCTTCAAGCTTCTCGGTAACACATTCACAGTTTGATGTAATGGAACTGTCGACTTCTAATCGAATCACGATTCCAAACTAAAAAGCTTCATTGATCCAAGTCACAAAGACGTCTTTTAAAACTTGTTGATAATAGATTGTTCACGGAAGAAGAAGAAGAAGAAAAAGTCACTCAAAAGGCGATTTCAGCAACTTTTGCACTAAATTTCAAGCACACTACCTTTAGAGATGGAACATTGTTTCTTTTCACACGAATCACTGATGTCAATGAAAAGGAGAACTGTCACTCTCTCCTCGCAATAAAACGAATTATTTCAATGAGTTTTTTAACGCCTAAAGATGAATAAAATCGGAAGAATAAAAAAGGTTTCACGCACACGAGTTTTAAATACCTTCAACACTTGTCTATTTTGCTACACTCGTTGTGTGTCGACTTCTTCAGTCTATGTCATCCAATCTCCAATGAGGATGACGCGCATGTCTTCGTTCGTGTTTACGTGGACATCTTCCAACTGTGCTGTCATAGTGTCCGTATTCACAATCAGGTCGGTTGCAACGACCTGATTCTACACATCTAGAAAATAAAATAAAATCAAAACTATAAAGTTAATATATTTGATTTATCACCATGTTGAGGTTGCATTATGAATATCATAATGCATATATATGCGTTCGAAGATGATCAAAAATAATTTAGTTATTATAAATGAGTCTGATTAGCTGAGAGAGCCGCTTGTGGCGCTAGTGGTATTATTGTACTTAACTAACTTAAGCTAGTCTATGAGTAGAGATTTAGTTAATTAAAAAAAAAACACAATCACGCCAAGCCCAAATCCATTAGCGCCACAAGCGGTTCTCTAAGCTAATCAGAAAGTAATTGAAAATGTTTATACTAATTATGTGATGTGTAAAAAAAGTAAATTCTCACAATAGAAAATGATATGGTTGTTGTGTATGCTTCAGTTTAGTAGTTTAACAGTAGATGGCGATAATCTATTCAGCCATCTAGTGTAAAAAACAAGGACCTAATGATTCACTTGAATTAGAATGTAATTTTTTTTTTCAAATCAAATCAAATCGTTTTATTTCATATCGAAGTCAGAGGATTTGATGAAAAAAAATTCTTAAAAATGACAATAGGAACTTAACATTTTTATAATTAGAAAATGTCCATTTTTTATAATATTGTAGGCTTATATGTATGAAAAAAATAGTATTGTTTATTTAGTAATAATGCAATACATCTTATCGGCCTACATAATATTGAGATGAACTATTTTCTATTAGTATAACTGTAAATTGACAAGTCATATCACGTTACAAGAGATGCACAAGTTGCACAAGATGCACAAGTTCAGTCACTTTTTAGACACCCTGTACAGAAAGAAAATTAATTTAAGTGTCATATTTCTATATAACTCATACTGTATAGAAATATGACGCTTGTTTTTACTTATATAATATAAATGAAAAACACATGACATGTTATTCTCACGGAGCCATTTGACATGACGTATTTAATTTTATCCCTCCCCCCCATAATACGTATCATAATATTAAAACTATTTAAAAATGTTTCATTAAAAAATCAACTCTTTTCTGTAATCGAATGCGTAACCACTTAAATTTCCAATAAAAAAAATTGTCAAGATGACAATATCAGTATGAAAAATTAAGCACTCGTTGTTACCATCAAAAGTGTTTATTTTTTCTTCCCAAACTGTAAGTGTGATAATGAAAACCCATCACCAACCAATCACAAACCACTCCAACCATTTATCAGAATAAAGCAGATGGGGGCTTGGAAACTTAGTACAGATCAATATCTCTTCAAGAGACCCCTTTAAGATGGTCCATTTTTCTGGGTTAAAAGCCGTTCCATAAACCTCATGATCATTATCATTTATGTTGGGAAGGAGGGGTAAAAACTTAGGGGTATACTTCTTTAAGGGGGAAGAAAAATAAATGAAGTGGAGGGAAGAAAAAAAAAGGAAATAGCCCCCTGAAAGTAGTAGTAGTAACATCAACTTCTCAAAAGTGTTATGGGTGCCATTTGCAGCTGGTCACTTAAAAAGATTTGCAGACCCAAACCGACTCTCTTGATTTTTCATCCCTCACATCGTCGTCATCTTGTGCACCCCTCTTTTTATCTATTTATCTCACCCCTTGTTTACTGTTCAACTTTTCAGACATTATTCTCGCACTCGAGCGTGTCAATAAGATTCAAAACTGGCATTCATTGTGTCTCGACTTTTTTTCTTCAAAAAAGAATGAATTGCTTATTCCCTTGCGTGTATATATAAAAATGACGTTATTTATCGTTTTTTGTAACATTTTGTTTCTTTTATTTTACAAGATTGAAATGATTCCTTTAAAAACAACAACAACAACAAATAAACATTGCCAATGAAAAATTAGGGTCACATGGAAATTTCTCATAACACTTTTCTTTTTGAATTGGTTGATATCACTTGATGATAGAAACGTGTTAGTAATGTGACAGTCTAAAATGAAGATCTTGTTAACTGTCATTGTAAATATTTTTGGGTACTGTTTGTATATACCGTTTGGGTATACAAGTTTATTTATTCTCACTTGTGAATGGTTTTTTAAACTGCTTTCCATATGTTTATATACGAGATGATTTATATAGTGAATTATACAGGGCATTTATGTATACTTTTAATTTTTCACTGATTTGAGCGTTAGTAAAATTTAATACTAGTTAAAATAATTAAAGGGCCTGGTGTAAATAGTTAACATTTTTTGTCAAAATGACATAGGATCACTTTGGAATGTGTTAGGTGCAATTCTACCTTCCTAATTTATAATTTTGAGGAAAACAACAATATGTGCAAAAGCATTAGTGCAAGAAGTGTGAAGTATCCCATAGACAGCAAGGCAAGTTCAAATCTTTAAACCTCGAAATTGTAAAAACTTTTACTTAACACTCTTTTACATCAGACCCTTCAATTAATAATTTAATTGATGTCTAGTAAAATTTACAAAAATGTTACTGACTGAAATTCTACAATGTAATTCAAATAAAACCCGGATTTAATTTTGCTTGACGCAGGTAAACTAGCATTCGCGTCAAGTCAGCCAAAATCCGGTAAAAATTTGTACACCCCCATAAATTTCCAAAAATTATAGAAAAAATACATCGTTCACCATTATTTTTTCAGAAAACATTTTTATAATAAATATATTACGATGTAATATAAGTTTTATAAAATATTTAATAATATAAAATCAATGTTGTCCAGTTACCACATATTCGAATTTCAAGATGAAAATGAATACAAATTTACGGTTTTCTTTAAAAAAACAAAAAACATATCTCTTTATATAAAAGACACTTTCTGTATCGCTCCCAGAAAGCTTTGCGACGCCCCAGTTAGCGTTTAATGAAGCTGAGGCGCATTTGCACTGAGCACGCGCCTCCCGACGGTCGTGCATTGCATTGCGGGAGAAACAAATGTGCGGGAGAATCAAAAAGCTAGGCGTTAGTAGTCGCACTGAAGTAACCCAACTTTTCCCGATGGACGGCGAATTGAAATCAAGAACGTTAAAACCTATTGTTTTGATGTTCCGTGCTTTTGTACGGGAAACCCATCTAGTTTATAAATAATAAATAAAAACTAAAACACGTTTTTATTTGTAAAAAATATTAGTTGAATACATTTTGATGTACGAAAAAATTAAAGTGATATTTCAATAAATGTTGGCTTAAACGTTAAACTATGATTTGGCAAATTGTTTGTTTCAGCCACGTTACGTTGCGGTGTGAAAAAATATGAAATAGGTACGGGGGGGGGGTATAGTCAGCCTTAATTCCCTGAACATCTATGCACAAATTCTTTAAAAAAAAAACACCATCATAATATAAAAATGAGTCCGATAGCAAAAATAAACAATATCATAAATCTTTAAAACACTTACCCTGTACCCTAATTTTCTGACAATGATAATTATAGACAAAGTCTAAGTTGGCCTACATTAGAAAAATTAACTGCACTACTATCTTATCTGTAATAATTTGACTCTGTAGCATATAAAAATAATCACAAATTATTTATATACAGATTCTGTAATTTATACAGTATATGCAATCCCATTTATACATATAAGCATTTATACATATATTATTTATATCTATATAATTTTTAAACTGCATATCGACTACCCCGTTTAGATTTACAGTTCAAAAACATAATAACAAAGTACAGAACATCTAACAAAATAAATAACAAATCAGATACCCGCCAACCTATATTAAAAACGAGGTAAAGGAGAAAGAACAAAAAAGTTCCAAGTAGTGAAAGGTCCGTTTTTTTAAGGGGTTGAAAGTTTTAATGATTACCTTACTGGTTGATTACAGTGTTGCAACGAGCTTTTGATTGGTTCGTGGAAAAATTAAACGTACCGCCAAAGGAAACGGTGATTTTCGTTTATAATACACAGGTGAGTTGTTAAACATTCGTACTCACTTATTACCAACTCAAGAACAAACATTATTAAATTCCAAACCCAGAAACAAGTAGCGTTTCTCAGCTAAAAACAATTTAGTAATCATCGCTTAAAGTTTAAACATACATGTCTTGAAATAACTCGATAGTTTTTTGTTTTTTTATTTATTTACTAAACCTTTTCAAACTATTTTTTTTTCATTTATAAAACAAGTCATAAAAAACAAACTTAAGTTTTTTTGGTGCAACCTTTTAACCATGATACTGTACTTTTGTTTGCAAAACAAATTTCAAAACCATTTGAAAAAAAACACGTATTTTGATTGATTCGTGTTGAGTGTTTATTTGGATGGATTCACCGAAAAAGAGTGATTGTTCAGAGAAAATATCTGTACTAAACTATACGTTTATTTACAACAATGCTTAATTTTGATCATACTAACGAAAAGCTTAGAAACGTACTGTTCGCACTGAAATCAGCACGTTTCAATTTCATTAATTAAAACAAGTGTGTGGTTGTTATCGTCAGCAACGCCCTACGAGAAAAAACTTGACCTTCACTTGCTAATTTCTCGGAATTGACACGACATCCATCCGTCAAAATCGAACAGAATAAAAGGTTATGCGGACAATGTCAATATGTCAAATTTAATCCGTCTGAGATATTGAAATAGATGTTGAATCAATCAAACAAACACACCAACAAAGTTGTAAATAATATAAGGTTGTAAAAAAATACTCCGTATACGTTTTAATTCATATATTCATTGTTTTTGTAAAATTTGCAATTTTTCAAGAAAATTGTGTTTGATTATATTTCCTTTTCATCTGAAAATATATGGTTACTTGGAAAACCTTACTTCTTTAATTATAAGTTTAAACAAATTAAACGTTTCATTTTATATGAAATACATGTATTATCCTATAACATTTCTTCATTCGATTATAGGTATTTCAGAAAAATGAGAACGAATATGTCTTTTCCAGTTTGACAGTTTTCAGAACGCACCGCAGCAAAATGTAAAATGTTCAATGTTAGATCATTAAATAACTATTGAGACATAAAATGTTTCAAACAAAATTCATTGATAAATATGCAAAAAATATTTTATTTTATAACAACTATTAACATTTAAATGCAATGTTTAGCAAAAGTTTAGTTTGAATATGTCTCTTCCAATTTGATACTTGATACAAATCACGCCAATATTCAGTTGTTATTTTGTAAATGATTGTGAAAACAAAAAAAAGCTTCAAATAAGACTTACTGATAAGCTTAAAACACATCTTCAATCATGTAACCATTATTTCCAAAATGTTGATATATTTCGAGAAAATCGCTGTACAACGCAATTCCAACATTTTACACTATTCGGAGAAGTAATGTTGATTTTATATTAATTGTAAGATTGTTTGTATTTATTGTAAAATTGTTTCATGAAAAATGGAATGCATCACAGTGGAATATCCGTTGTAGGTTTATTGCGCTCATAACAATAAATCCACACATCCGGTACATCAATAACGTTTAAAGGAAGAAAAAAAACAGACTCACATTTCAGCGAAAATTGCATCTACATTTCGGAAATATTGTCCTAGTGATAAAAACAAAATGGAAATTCCACTTCTGTATTAAAATCGAAATCCAGTCACGAAATCTATTTAATCATAAATACTCATCGAATGTTGAACATCCCAAACGTTTCCCACGTACAAATAAACGGTGGGCGTGGTTTATCGGAATTTCGTAATAGCCTAGGTTATTATAAAATTTCATACGTTTCTACACTAAACTGATTAATATAAAGAGTGAACTTTAGTATACAACCCATGGAATATCTGCCTCAAGATTTTTTGGCGCTTTGGAAAACGTGTTATTAAATTAAAGAAGGCCTTGTGTAAAAGGGTGTTAAGTAACTTTTTTGTCAAAACTGACCTATAGAAGCATTATCGAATGTGTTAGGTGTAATTCTACCTTCTTGACGCATAATTTTGTGCAAAAGAACAGTATGTGCAAAGATATCAATGCAAAAAATGTGAAATAACCCATAGACCGCAAGGCAAGTTCAGATCTTTGAACGCGTTTTCCTAGAGATTGTAAAAATGTTACTTAACACCCTTTTACACCAGTCCGTTCAATTAGTTTAATAACTTAAATCGAACACCTCCTGTATCTATTACCACGTTATCTTGTATGAAATCGGTTGAAGCGACGTCAAGGACCAAAGTTCCGCCATCATTTGTTGTCTTGTTTAGAGCGCAACTGTTCATTGTCATGGAAACGAGATCAATGTAAACAACAACGATTTGATCCTGATTGGCAATCGCAGTGGTTAATTGCGATCAGAATTCAATCAACAAAAAAATGAATAGCTCATTGAACTCAAAGCATCCTGGTTTCATTGGCCTTATCTGTTGTGACGTCACAGCGCCTCCACGAAAGAACCAATTGAAAATCTATTAATTCTGTGATATTTCACTTGATAAAAACTGTAATCCCCCTATTTTGGATGATACAACTCTTTAGCTTGTACAGTAGCCGATAGAAGAAAAAATGCGTAAAAAATATCTTTCAAAAAATTACCTACATGTAAACTTAAACCAAGCTATGAAGTCATTTTAAAAATTTACTCTGAAAAAAAATATTGGTTTGCAAGATTATAATCTTTCAAAACAAAATCCATATATCCTATATAATAAAAGCCTAAAAGGCTCCGCCTCACCAGCTATTAAAATCGCCACCGTGTGTGAAAATGCCGAAATAGATACTCTAACTGTAACGAATATTGTGATGCAACATGAGCTAAAACAATAATTTGCGTAATAAACTTTCCCGTTATTTTTGACGGGCTATTACTAGTTTGATATAAGACTGGAGCATTCAGAATGACGTCATGACTGGGTTACTGCACCGAAGTTACATGATACAATAGAGAGCATTCAGAATGACGTCACGATCCGGTTAGTGCACCATTAGGAATTTCCGTGAAACATGTTCCATAACAACATCTTGTGTAAATAAACCTTACAGACAAAACAAAACGCAACATCATTGAATAGGAAACAAAATGATCTCAAAAAATTATAAATGGCCGCATTCCTGATTATATAATCGCCAGGTATTCCAAACATTCGCGCGTAATTAATCAAAATTCGCGCCATCATTCGTCCATCATTAACATTCATTATCGCTCTATACGACTCCTTTTTTTCTTCTCGTAAAATAGTCATCGTGTCTCTTTTTTAAGCTCCCATTCGATTTGCGATGAGTATTTTTCTTTTCATTCATCTCTCTCTCTTGGTGGAGGAATTCATTAATTTTCGTCTCGAGGTCGTTTCGAGACACAACCCTTTCAGGTCCCAAGAATTTCACCCGCTGAGTATGTCGTTGGATGCCCCGAGCCAATCAGAATTGAGCAAAGTTCCTGTCACGGTCATTCATCATACTACTACGGGCTTTCTTGTTCTTCAAGAGTTTTCAACTCATTTGCATCTCATCTCACACCCAGACACGTGCAAAATGTCCACCCACATTCTCTAGACAACCCCCTCCCCCTTCTACTTGTACCTGATCAATTGGACATTTTCTTTTCGGGTCAAAACTTTTGTTGTCATTGCTATAGGTCAATAGCAATTCATGAAATTGCGACGAAATAAAAATTGCAACCCTAATGCAAAGGTGTGGTTCGAAAAACGTTCGGAATTGTACAATTGGGTGGAACGTAAATCACAGTTTCTTTCTTAAATGTAACATCAGTTTCATTGAATTTATGTTATATCAACATTCAATGGTTTAAACTGTTATTTTTTAAACGTTAAACAATTGACATGCAACCCGACACGAATCTTTTCAATCAATATGATAATTGATTTTCTATCGACCAATCAATGATATCTCAAAAGTAATTGTACAATGTTCATTATAATATCACATTGAGTGATATAATATTATATCCAACTTCAACAACACAAATAGGCCTACCTATACACCCTTCAACAAATCAGTTTTTAAGCACATCAAGTTGATTGACTGATTTTCTGTAATTTTCTCGTTTTTCTGTATCATTGATCCATTTGGTAGTTTCAATGTAAATAATAAATATGTACCGGGATAATACATGTATAATAATAAGCTTATAACGTATAAATATTCACATAATATTGGTCATTGTATACTGTCGTTTTCGTTAAACACCGATAAGCCCAGCAATTCATACTTTAGTTCGACTTTTGAATCACTCTGTACAATGTACATCATTTATGTGTAGCATCTCTAAGGGGTGTCCATAAATTACCATTACAACTTTCTTCTTTTCACATTAAAGTTTTAAAGACACCTTGCCCGATCCTGACATACACGCAAACATCATAAAGGGTGTCTCAATAATCCATACCTCAATGGTGATTTATTTCATATAAAATTACAGGTACCGACATCTTGAACACCTTGTGTACATGTATACGTAGGGGTGTTATATATAATCGGTATACTATAGTGTATACTGTACTATGTTATGTATATACTTTATACGTGACACTGTTAAAGACAGTGTTATAATAGATAATACATATAAGAATTACAGCATTACAATATTCATTATTTCATATATGGTACGGTACTTGTTATACGCAGTAAAAAAAACTTATTTTTGTTAAACACTAATTGTATTAATTATATTCTTATAGGCCTATTGCTACATTGTTTACAATTGGTTTATACGCACATTTATTGCACACAACCTATGCGATAAGTTTAAAACTTTAACTTCCGATAATAAGCAAATCACGAAATGAAAATTTTTCAGTTTAAGGAAAAACAGGATTGCGCTGTAAACAAGTTTTAATGTCAAATGTTAAACTGTGGTATTTTAAGGTTAAATTTATGATTTATCTCGTAAATCGTGGTTAAAGATGAAACTCGTTTCGATTCGCGTTTCACCATTCACTAAAACCTTCATCTGACAAAGCGCTATGGCCTTCTAATCAAACAACAAAACACAACACTCACTTCTGATACTCGCTCCAACTATGAACCTCTCATCATTACAACATTACCACGCACAAAACGAAGAATAAGAAAAAAACATGTAACCAAAACACCCCCCAGTCATTATGTGCAAAGTAATAGCTGTCAACTGATCTAACAGCTGACTATTTGGATAGTAGACAGTGGGTAAACACTGTGCACAGTAGTTTCATTGTGTTTGCCTATTTAATTTTTCGTCCAAGGGGTTTTTCATTAAGTGGGGGAAAATGTTTGTGGTGCGTGAATGGGGTTTCAATATCACTAACCTACAGAGAAGTTGGCATGAAACAAGAAACCAAACCATTTATTAGCTCGTAGTATTTGTTCTATAGCCACCCAAAAATGTCCCATAAGCATACTTTTTATACTAATACTTTAATGTTACATGCTATAAAAAATGATTAATTTTAGAGGAAAAAAAATACATTATTTTGGGGGAAATACATTTTGTAACACAAATCATAGCGTCATCTCTCGACAATTTATAAAAACAATTTAATATTACCAAAAATAAAAATAAAAGAAAAGATAAATATAATAGAAAAATATCTATTGATAAAATATCTATAAAATAAAATATGAAAAACAAACTAAGTTATAGCCTACTGTGAAGTAGACTAAAACAGAAAATCAAATCAAATCACTAGTAAAGTCTAACTATCCATAATTATTTTATAATATTAATCTACACTGGCATATAACTTTACCATACTAACCAATGCTTTATTATGATTATTATGATTATTATTATCATTATTATT
>JAQIWH010001797.1:0-28705 GCA_034695005.1 Cryptops parisi
GAATCGATGATTTTTTTATCAGTTGTACCATGTTTTTGTTCACGTTTTAAAATTAAATTTAAAAAAACAAACAAAAAAACTGGATCAGTATTTTATTGGTATCTTATTGCAGTTATACGCTATCCACTGTTTTTTTTTATGGTCGGTGAACTTTTGTGATACCCTGTATAAATATTCAGAATTAATCCGCTGTTTACCGTCTTTATACGCTTTATATTACCTTTACTTGTGAGTTTGTGAATGAGTGAGTTAGGAATTGAACATCTACAGTCGTTTATGAGAATATACTGTATAGTTCAATGTACCAAAAACGCATAATCATTAAATAAAGTTGAATCTGTTGAATCATTAGATAAAGCTACTGTCAAAAAATTTAGAAGTTTACTGTTTAAACACATACTGTTTATTGATTGATTTTTTTGTATCTTTTGTTATTGTTGTCTATGTTTTGTGTCAGTTACCTCGATCTATTAGGATTGTTCTTAGTAAAAATGAAATAAAAATAAATAAAATGAAAACCGCATTATAAGTCCAATCTAAAAATAAATAAATCGGAAATTGCAGAAACCAAACATGGAATGCCTCAAAACTCGCATGAATCAAGTATCGAAGGACTCAACGATCGCATAAATTTAAATTCGCATCAATAGAAATTGGCATAAATCAAAATTCGCATCAATCGAAACGTTCAAAAATCAAAAATGGAATTACTCAAAACACGCATAAATTGAATATCGAAAAGTTACCCAAAAGATTGCAGTAGTTTTTAATTCCCATAAATTCGAATTTCGCATAAAATCGAAACATGCAAAAATCAAAAATGGATTTTTATTTTGCATTATGTATGTACTGTATGTATGTATGTACGAGTATGTACTTACAGTATATCTGTATATGACAGTAGGTTATATAATCTATTTCCATATTATACATCTATTTTCTTGTTTTTTTTATGGCCCAGTCATTGTAATTATTTGTCCCTTATTTATTGTATTGACAATAAATAAATAAATAAAGAGTATGGTTTTAAAAGCATTTTTAATTTACTTGTTGGCAACACTCTTAAAAGCTGTATCACGACCAAGTTCTGCTATGTGAATCTTGGTGAAACGCCATCAATTATTATATCTTTGCTTTTGACAGTTCGATATCATTTACTCTGGTTATAATGATCATTAGCGAAAATGTCGTTTGCCCAGTTATCGCGAGTCAACACCTCTAAGGAAGTGCTGCGGGAATTCGTCGCTGAAGACAATTTTTATCTAATCATATCGGTTTTTCATTTCCCGTTTCGCAGAAGAAGATCGTTTGTTTATTTGTTGGTTCAAAGGGACAATCGTGTGCCGTGGGGACAAAGTTTTTTGTTTGTTGATTTTTCTTCGCTGCTTCATCCCCACATTTATCGAATGTTTTGAGATGGCGCGTGCGTTTGCTAGGACACTTCACTTACATACGCCATGTCCTATGTTCTTTCTTTTTTTTTATCTTTCTTTTTCTTTCGGTGCTTTCTCGAGATAAATTGCAAAAGATCCATTTGTTGACACACATACGGGCGAGACCAGGTAACGTACGTCTCACCTGGTTGGCGAGGTTCGCCTTCTGGACCCTGGACAGATGTTAGCCTACTTAGTGTACCCATGACGTACCGGTGTGGGACCTAGTACTTTTTTTTTCTTGTTTCTTTATTTCACGGAATACCGGGGGGCGGGGGTGGTGGTAAAGACCGTGAAAATACCATTATATATATATATTTGGAATGCCGTTTTGCTACAGTTTTTCACGTGACTGATTGACACGTCGATAATTTGGTCGACAACCAGTTGTCTTCTGTGTTACTTTGTGCTGTGTACTTTTTTTTTGCATCATGCAAAAAAAAGTTGGTTTAGTTGTTGAGATCAGTCCTATATTATAATATTGAAAATTCGTACAGTTTATAGACCTTTTAAACTGTGCGCAGTTTTGAACGTCGTCGTGAGAAAATCTTGCCGCTGTGTTTTGTTTTTCAAAGAAATTGCTCTCAATCGAAACAAAAGTAATGCTGGCAATTCAAATATGCCAAAAAGAAGCCATAAAACTGTATTAAATGAAATTGCATTGTTTTATTTTATTCTATCATCATTAGTTATTGTTGTTGGTGTCTTTTTCTGCATAAATTTAAATATCATAGATACGTATTTACATGTAATAAACTAGCGTTGGCTACTATCCGCGGTTTGCCTTGGAACCTATCCCGCGGATACGGGGGTTCTGCTGTATTTTGTTTTACACTGAAAGTTTTTTTATTGTTTGACAAAATTTTACACGGTGATAGGAGGTACCAATTATCAAACAAGCACATTATAAATGCTTTTTAAGCATAATCTTTACATAGGCTAATGCCATATACAGATATACTGTATGTACATACATAATGCAAAAAAAACGACACTTGATTTTATGCGAGTTTTGTGTAATTCTGTTTCTGCAATTTTCGATTTATTTATTTATATGTGCGATTTTTTTTTTACATTGGACTTGTGCAGTTTTTGATTCACGCGAAGGACTTATTATCGTGTTCTCGTTTATGCGTTTTTCGATACATTGGACTATACAGCGTAATACTAGCGGAGCCCTAACGCGCTGTTGTTAATTAATGAATCCATTTTGCCATTAACTTAATCGTTAGTTTAAAAAAAGAGGAAGCAATTTTCGACGGTATTCCAGAATCATAGTTCGGTAATACTCAGAATGCAACAACCGGATATCAACAACAATCAACCTAGCAAAATACTACGTTGGATCCTCATAAACGACTGTAGATCACAATATACGTTCAATTTCCAGCTTGCTCACTCACAAGTGAAGCTGGTATAAAGAATATAATAAAAAACGAGTACACGTTTAGTTAGTATTCTAGTTATATTGGTATGTGACAATTTGTCTTTGCATGGTGGTGATAGTTTTGCAAAGGAGGTTCATAGAAGAAGTGCTGTATCGCGCGTGGTGTCTTATCTCAAGTTTGATTAACCCACTTAATACGATTCCCAGGTGCAAACCCTCAGCAGCTAACAACAACATCTTTCTTCAAACAAACTATCATCTGCTGAGGATATTCGTTAGAAACACCAGGTGCTTGTAAAGGTAGTGGTGAAGTGTCACACACACTCAAAAAAAATTTTAAGACCCTTGTACACATTTTAGTCCTTGGCTAGACGATGTAAAAACACGACTTTGATAAGATTGGCTATCTAAAGTATCTATAACCTACTCTAGTACAGGCAAAGATACTTTGAAGGTTTCAATATATGCGAATTTCATACATGCAATTTTATCAATATGTGATGAGAGAAATCCTCTCAGATGCTCGTTATATAGCGATACAATTTTGCTATTATGCGATTTTTATGCGGTGTTTGTTCTAAGTTACTGTTCTCTGAAATTGTGTCTTTTCATACATATCTTTGATATTTGCGAGAAATACGAGAGAGATTCTCTTAGTTATACGTGTGAAAGTTCACTATTTGATTTGATTTATTGGTTAGCAGACCAAGGGTCCAATACATTAAAATACAAAATAACAAACAAAAATTCACAAGATACATTATGCGGACAAAACACAAATTTTTTAAAAGTTTGTCGATAGTGAGTGGTATATTGATTAGCATTATTACACAAAACAAGTTTTCGATATTATGCGATTTAGTTATGCATAATATGCGATTTTCGATTTATGAGAAATGAATCTTCGCATGGATCGAAACTCTTCTGAAAACCTGATTCTTGATGATTGAATAGTAAACTAAACACCGGTATAGTATAGGCCTATATTAGTAAGCTACTAAGCTTATACTGTACATAAAATAAATGTGTATTTGGGTCTTATAGATTATTGGTAAAAAAAAAAAAAGGGGGGGAGAGAAAAGAAACAGGAAATGACCAAAATGGTTCGAAGGGTGTAGGTTTGTGAAAAGGTGTCTAGGATAGGCCCTCCCTCCATTTTCTGGGGGGAGACTTTTGTCCATGGGTCTGAATAGGCAACGTTGTGTATAGATTGGCAAAGAGGAGCTTTGTCCCACTAACCGCAGGATGATGGACACTCTCTTTTCCGCTTTTCTTTGCCTGTCGTCTACTTTGACAAATTTCGTTCGATTTAAAAGGTCGTGAAAAAAAATATGGACGGAAAAAAAATTGAATGGAGAAATAGGTTCGCTTAGTTTGCCAAACCTATCAGAAATCCAGAGGCTTGGTTTTGGGATTTGTGGTTGGCTTTGAATATCAATGAATTGGTTATCTACTTGGACTTTACTGGCAAGTTGGTTTGTTTGTTTTTTGTAACCAGTTATAACCTGGTTCATCTTTTCTTATAAATGTTAATGTTCTTTTTTTTTGTCAATTATTTGTATTTAAATTATACTTTTAAGATTATAAGTGCGAGTTAAAACCACACCTATGTGATTTCGGTATATGCGGTTTTGCGGAACGTTACATTCGCATAAATCGAAAGTCATACTTAGTCGCTTTTTTTTTGTGCTTTCTTTTCTCTATACTTTTGTCGCTTTCAATTGGTTCAATTTCATAAAATGGTTCAAGTTCTTTCTTCATAGTTTTGTTCTTCAACGCATGAATGAAAAGATCTGCTATTACCATTGTTCTAGTAATTCATTAACATCTCAATCAGGTTTTTTCTTTTGAGATAAGAGTTTTTATCCGTACATCTCGATGTGGAAATAACATAGGATGTTGTTAGAAAAGCTATTAGACATAAATCGTATGGTGTTCATTTCTTTCCCAATGGGCTCACCGCATACTTTTCGGACGAAACACCCAAACAAAAGAAATTCTTTTAAAAGAAAACTCAAATTGCACAACCACACGAACCGAAACGATAAAAACTAGCATCTAGAATAGCTAAAAAGAATAAATATTAAAAAATAATGCATTTTGGGGGGAAATCCGTTGTTTTTGTGGATTTTCAGCAAACGGTTCGTTTTGCTTTTGTTTTCTAATTATTGCGGTTGTAATTGGGTTTTTTGGAGTGTCTTTTGTCAATTTTTCGAGTGGTGTTTGTAAATTTTATGAAGGGTAAAAAATTGTTTTTTGGTCTTTGGCATTCGAAACACACATAGTGTTCCGCTCAAAGAAACGTCCATCTGTTTGCTATGTTGATTGCAGTTGAACCAATTTTCAGTTGAGTAATTGCACTCTATAGTCCATTGTAAACCGCCATCCAGGTGTTGGGTTTCAAAAAAATATAATATATACCCCACTCGAGTGGGTTCCTAAGGCCAGGTACAAACTAACTCGACCCTTACAGTCATCCATGGAATAAATCGTGAGGGAGTGTTATATTACGATTATTATTATATTTTTTTGTTTGGTCATTGGACCAACGTTCTGGGTGGGTTGTCCCATCCGATTTTCCAAATGGATATGCGTTTTATCGTTTTCATTATTATTATTTTTCATAGCTCTGGTTTGTTATCTGATCAGTGACATTGTAAGCGTGAAAATAGTGGCTAACAAGTTTGTGTCTTAAGCAACAAGTTGTTGAAAAGTCTTTTGATTTGCGTCGTTTTTGAAGTTGTTTTTTGGACGAGTTGCGAACCTTTTGGAAAATCCAACATGGCGCCGAGTTTTGTTTGTTTATAGATATTTCGTAGATTTTAAATGGAAGATTGTAAATGGAAGATTTTTGTGGTTATAGGTCTAATATCCAGATACTTATGCTTTTTATATCAGCTTCATTTGTGAGTGAGTAAAAGTGAGTTGATCGTATACTGCCACCTACAGTCGTTTATGAGAATCTTTGTCGATTTGAAGTCGTTTATCGTTATCTTTGGTCCCTACGGACTGTAATATATTAATATATATTGTATAAATTAATAAAATAAAATATACTGTATAGTCCAATGTACAAAAAACACATGAAACGAGAACCGCATAAGTTCATTTCGTAAATAAAAACTGCAATGTAAAAAAAAAAAAAAATCGCATATATAAATAAATGAATAAAAAATTGCAGAAATCAAAAATGAAATTACTCAGAATTCGCTAAAAATTTAAATACCGAATTACTCAACGATCGAATAAATAAATTCGCATAAATCAAAATTGGATGTATTTCGTGTTTCTTACATGTGGTTTCGCTAATAAGCGACGAGGAGATGAATTCTCCCAGATTGCGAGAGAATTTCGTTGTTATGCGATTTTGTTGCGTGACCTAACGCTAAAGTTTCGCCGTTTAGTGGGGATTCCAATGTATGCAATTTTTGACTCGTGGTAAGGTTTATCGCACAAATCGAGGATCTCGCGCACAGTAGTTGTGGTCTTTGGAATGTACGTATGCTTTACAAAGCGAAAAGATTAGAATAGCGATTGCGTGTGTAGAGTGCAGATTTACATTGGTTGGGTAATACACAGTTGCGGTGGTGTTATCTCGGTTTTGGTAATTTATATAAATATATATAAATTATGTATTTATATAAATTATCGATCTTTATCGGTCACGTGAACAATTGTGGAAAATTTTCCGGAAACCCCCGAGCAAGAGAAATACGAATTTTTTATGTTTTTAAATTTTATTATAATACACTCTAAATGGAATAAAAAACTGTATAATAAACTGTAACATTCGAAATAAATTAATTGTAATAATTAATAATATTAAAGTAATATCGAACTGAAACAATTCGATATTACTATTCATTTTAAACTGAATTACTATGAATAATGTAACTATATATTTTGTTAGTAAAATAAATAGAAAACATACTCGCGAATAGAGAATTCGATCTAATCTTAAAATCATATATATATATTATACATTTATATAGTATATACTTATATAGACGTTTCATAGGTTATTTATTTTAATAGGATCATTTTTATTACGATTGGTAAAAACTAAGTTTTAAAAAGTTACTTGAAACTTGGAATTTTTAAGCCTTGAAAGGTATACCATAGACGTTTTTGAACATTGAAACACTGAAAAAAACGGGGCTATAAAAAAATCATGGACGGGGCTATAAAAAAACAAAAACCAAAGACCAGGAGCGTAATGGTTTTTAATTATGGAGTCGGTAGCCAAGCTTTGAATGGTAATCGATAAATGGTTGTCCCAGATGGTGCTAAACGAACGACCCTGATCATTAGGACCCCCGAATTAAATCAGTTTTAATAAACATGTTTCAAACCCCCACCCCCCAATGTTTGCTGAACAAGCGGGAGAGGAGTGTATTAGTGCCCTGCTGTTATTGAAAATTACATTACCATTTGTGATTAGGCTTTAATATAGACCGTCTACACTTATTTTTTAACAGCGCGTGTTGTTTACTCCAACAGTTGTGTTGTTACGACGCTGTGTTGGGTCGTATAGTAACATATGTTGTTTTATTGCTGTTTAATAAGTAATTAGCCCCATTAGTTTTTTGGACAAGTTTAAGTGAACATGTTGGTTTATATGTGTATCTATACACTGTTATATACAGTAAGTGTATATTATATATATATAATATAATATGTAGACTTATTTTATATAGACTTATAGCTATATTTATATTTATACGCAATTCTCTTACTTACAATACAGTAGACTCGTATATTAAAGGACCATTTTGAACCTTTATCGAGTTATTTGGAGCTTGTTTATGAAATACTAGTAAATAGCCCGTTAAAAATGACGGGAAAGTTATTTATTCATTCAACTCATATTGCTTCGCAATATTCGTTACAGTTAGAGTATTGATTTCGGTATGAGTTTTGGCAGTTTCACACATGGTGAGGTGGCGCTAGTAAAAACACAGTAGTAGTAAGTAGTAGTAGTAGTAGTAGTAGTAGTAGTAGTAGTAGTAGGAGGAGGAGGAGGGAGGTCGTGCTCTTTTATTAGTAGGATTGAATTTTTAATATAATTTTTTTTCTCATTATTTTTCACTTAATTGCTGTTACATAAGTGTTAACTTTTGTTATTTGTCAGTATTAGTGTTGTTAATTTGTTTTTGTGAGATGGTGTATTTTAATGTATTGAATTGTTATTATAGTATTGGTCAAAATGTTATTTCCGAAAGATTTTAATCGAATTCAATTATTTGGAAATTATATGTACAGTATATAATTATATCAGTATACTGTATATAAATATAACAGAAAAAAAAACGATAGAAAAAAGAAATAGCAGTAACAATGTTTTAGTTATATAAAATTGATTTCAATATGAATGGTACCGTGTATATCGAGGATTTTATCAATCACTGAACGTGAAATTGTTCCAGAATGGTATTATAATTAAAATAGAAAGTAGATGAAATTTAATATATTGTTGTATTATATAGAAAAGATCGTTATTATCGAGAAGATTTCGCAAAATGTGGAAATTTAATTGACGTTATCTGTACTTGTTTTTGCAGTAATATACATTAGCAGTAATATATAAAACACTAAGTATACTTGTAATGTATACTTAACAAGTACTTTATGAAAAATTACGAAAATAAAATAAAATAAAATAAAAATAAGTACTGTAAAAATGTTTTTTTAACATATTCTTTATATTCCGGTACTGTCGTATGGGCTACAGCTATACTGTATGTAAATACATAATGCAAAATTTTTTTTGATTTGTGCGAATTAAAATTTATGCAATCTGAGTATAATTCGATATTCAATTTATGCGTGTTTCGAGTAATTCCATTTTTTTTTATTTCTGCTCGTTTCGATTCACGCGAATTTTGATTTTATGTCAACTTCGATTTATGCGAAATTTATGCGATCGTTGTCATTCAATATATCTGATTTATGCGAATTTTGAGTAACTCCATTTTTTATTTTTGCAATTTTTGATTTATTTATTTATTTATATATATAGCGATTTTTTTTTTTTACATTAGAGTTAATGCAGTTTTCGTTTTATGCGTTGTTGGTACATTAGACTATACAGTATATTTTTAGTTTTATGTTTTTTTTGTCCAATTATTTTAGTGGAACGTGTTATTAAATTTTAATTTGAGTATTCTCATAAACGACTGTAGATGGCTCACTCACAAATTCCACTCACTCACAAGTGAAACTAATATAAAGAGTATAAAACGTTTTATCTCACGAGGTAATACTGGACATTTCAATCTGTACACTTTGAGTGTCATTGTAGGTAGTAGATAGACAATTCAGTAAGGAATTCGTTTTTCAATCTGGACATTTCAGACCTTTTATTGGATTGTGGGGGGGAGGGGGGGAATTGAGAAGCGTGTCGCACCCCGTATCCCTCTCCACATGGCTGTGTGCACAATCATTGCGAAGCTTTTGTTCCAAGTCAAAGAGTGGATAATGGCTGAATTCCGAACATCAGCGACGCGTGGAACCTTTTGTTCTTGTCGCTAATCAACGTCAAAAAAGCGATTCTCTTGTCCTCTTTCTTCCTCCTCCTCCTCCTCCTCCTCTCCCCTAGTATGTAGGTAGCGTAGGAGGAGGTACTTTTCTCTGCCAGTTTCAGCTACAGGTGATAAAGTTACCTGGCTCCGAGAGTAAATCACGCTCGAGTAACGTGGAACCAAATGCACCACCTGTCTCCTCTTTCATTCATTTATTTTTTTTTTTTTTGCGTGCTTTGTCGCTTTATTTTGGAAAGCACGGATTTTCATTTCATTCAACGTTTTAGACATCGTACAATCTGAACTTTATATGTAATTCATTTAACCACAAAATAAAACTGATACTGTACAAAACACGGTACATGATATACACTTTATAATGTGCATTATATGTAATAACCACAAAATAAAACTGATACTGTACAAAACACTGTAAGCCTACTTGTACATGTACAAAACACTAGTAAGCTTACATTTACAAAACATTGTAGGACTAGGCTCACTTGTACAAAACACGGTACATGAAATATAATGTGCAAGTATACATTAACTAGGATCGGCAGCACGCTATGCGAATACATGATGCAAAAAAAAAATAATTTTTTTATTATTTATATACTTGTTTCGATTTATGCGATTGTAAAACCTATACAATTTCTGAGTAATTTCAATTTTTCAATTTATGCATGTAATTCCTTTTTTTCCATTTTTGCACGTCTCGATTTATGCGAATTTTAATTCATGCTAATTTTGATTTATGCGAAATCAAATTTATTCGATCGTTGAGTCATTCGATATTTGATTTCTGCGAGTTTTTGATTTCTGCGATTTTTGATTCATTTATTTATATACGGTATATATGCGATTTTTTCACGTTGGACTTGTTTTAGGTGCGTTTTTTTTAGTAAATTGGATTATTACAGTATATTTTAGTAAACGACTGTAGATGGCAGTATACATTCAATTCCCAGCTCGCTCACTCGCTCACAAACTCACAAGTGAAGCTACGTTATGCAGGAGTTTAAATTTAGGTTTAACATGTTTGTTTTTTTCAGAGAAAATAGTGTTATGTGTGAATTACCCAAACTAACCTTAACTAACCTAAACTGTTTTTATACAAACGTTATTTTATACTTTGCCAAACGACATCAGGTATTGTATAGAATACCTGGATTCTGTACATCGCTTGTGCCTTATACGACACTACTGTATACATAATAAATCTTTATTAAGCATACACTAAATATACATAAAATATACAACATATAAAGAAACGTAAAATGAATATTAATGTTCCCCATTTGAGTCGATTAGCATCAATTCAGTGAAATAAAAATTTTTGTTTTAAGAGTCATTGACTTAGCATGAAGAATTTTTTTCATTCACAAAATGAAAGTGTGAGGGTATTGTATTATGTTGGTGGAGTTGAGAAAAGGGTGGAGTTAAATGGGGCATATTTGTTTTTATCTATTTTCTAAAATGGAGTTCTAGAACGTGTAAGATAACGCGAAAAAGGAGTTTTCGGTATCGATTATTTTATTTCGTATTACTCGCTTGTGGTTTTCATTTAATAAATTGCTAATTAACTTTGTTCCGAAGGTTTCACGACGACGACGACGACGCTTGTTTTGTTGCTGCCAGATCCTTGTTTTCCAATTAGTACATGAAACCAAATTGTCTCTCTTTGATTTTCTCAAGTCCCATGACACTTGTATTTTGTCTATTTTTTTGTTGTTCTTTTTGGTGATTAGTTTGCTAATACCATATGTCCTTTGCTGCAAAAAATATCAACATTATCACTTTTTTTTTATATATATAAATATATATACGGGGTGTCCACAATGAAATCTAACACACACACAAACATCTAACATTTTAATCACCCAGTTTTTGAATGATTTATAACCTTAACTAAATATGGAAATGGTAGTAAACCTACTAGAATTTCATTAACAAAAATATATGACGTCATTGTACCTCCACATAGGCGCCTCTGGTGGCGCAAAGAATGTCTAGGCGGTAGTCTTATGCTTATACTCACGCCATGTAGTCTGCAACATTTCCCCGTGTCGAAAAATTGTTTGAATACCTAAGATGTTTTCATAATTCGATATTTGCGAACAAACTTTAACGATTAAAAATCACATGTTTTCTGTGCGCTCGTTCACCAACCATTCCCTGTGCTTGGTCGCTCAGAGTCACCATTTTGGAATATAATTGATTGCAGCGCCGCTGTGGCTCTGACACGCAACAACAAAAAATGCTTTCGCATAAATTTTGAGTTTCTGCTTCAGTTTTACCAAGAATCGCATTTGTATAACCTTATATAATAATAGTAATAAAAAAAAATACATCGAAATTTTTAAATGTTTAGATCTTAATAGGTTTCATTTAAAAACTTCCTGTATATTTGAAAATACGTTCTTTTTTTTTTAACTCAATACTAAATTTTTCATTACCAATTTTTATTTCCACTCGTTCCGTCGTTGGTGTGTGAATGAAATAATGAGCGTGTTAAGATAATAGAAAAATTAATTATTGAGGAGCCTAATGCGTTAGATTTCATCAGCGAAAGAGGACGATGATGAATCCCAAGTTGAAGAGAGGAAGCAGTGCGAGTGCCAACTACTATTTGAAAGAGATTTGGTGCTGAGATAGGGGGTAGCTTACGTGTCGTTATAGTACGTTTCATCATTTATAATTGGATCATTTTTTTTAATTCGTTGGATAGGAGGAATAAAACAAAAATTGCTTATATCAACAATTTTAGACTTTGTCTGTACACTCCGTTAAGATAAACTGCCGTGATAAATTTGCGTGGCATATTTTTTGTTTGCAGCCATTTAATATTAATAAATCATCATACATGTATGTGTATATATACCACTATGCAATCCACAGAGACATGTATTATTATACTCTTTATATTTTTGCTTCATTTGTGAGTTGGGAATTTAACGTATATTGCCATCTACGGTCGTTTATAAGAATATACTATATAGTTCAACGTATAATGCATAAGACGAGAACCGCATAAGTTCTTCGCATAAATCAAAAACCGCATTAAGTCCAATTAAAAAATTTTTTTGCATATATATAAATAAATCGAAAATTCCAAAAAATCAAAAATGGAATTTACTGAAAACTTGCGGAGAAATCAAATATCGAATGACTCAACGATAAAAATCTAGTTTCGCATTAATCGGAATTCGCATTAATCAAAATTCGTATAAATCGAATCATGCAAAAATGTATTTTGTTTGCATTATGGGTGTACATACAGTATATTTGTATATGACAGTACCGGTATAGGTATATATAATTTTAAAGAGTATGCTTTAAAATCATTTTTAACGTACTTGTTAAAAATATTAGTCGTTTATTATTTAAACCTTGGTTCGTTAAGTATTTAGTATTCATATTTCTATTCGTGTGTAGTATATCAGGTTGTACTTGTCAATTGCAGGTGGCAGCACCTCCTTGGAAGAATTGTGGTTTCGCGCTTCCCCTCAAACCAAATACGAAACTTTTTTGGCTTGTTTCGAAGTTAGTTTCAATCTCGAAGCTCTGATGAGTATCCCTCAACAATACCATTCACCTTCGTGCATCGTAAACTATCTTATTCAAGTGAGAATTGTTTTTGTTTTGTTTTGTCGATATTATTAGCATGTCTAATTTTAATTTTAATAGTTTTAAATTTTTTTTTGCGTCTAACATAAACGTTATGTTGATTTTAATTATCATTTATGAAGAACACCAATATTGAAGAATGGGAAGTAGATGCCTTGTTGATCCACATGTTTCACCCGATTGGTCAAGATCTATCGAGTTTAAAAGCGCTCGAGGTATTTGGCATAATTCATTAAGATTTACTTCTTCTGTTGTTTTTTTTTAACGACTTTGATGACTTTTGCAAGTCTTAAACTTCTTTTTTGGACTTTGCATTCTCCTCCCCAAAGACTTTTGCACTTTTGAGAAATCCCCAAAATACTTTTGCAAATTCAAGAATGTTGAAGACTTTTACAAGTTCAGAACTTTTCAGTACCTGTGCAAGTCCAAAGCTTTTGAAGACTTTTTTCACTTTTACAAGTCCATGAGTTTTGCACTTTTACAAATTCAGGAGTTGTGCAAGTTTTGAAGATTGTAAATGTGCAAACGTCTTCAATTTTCTTGAACTTGAAAAAGTGTTACAGTCTTTTGGGGATTGTGCAAAGTCCAAGATTTTGCACTTTTGTAAGTTTAGGACTTTTGCACTTGTGAAAGTCCAAAGCTTTTGAAGACTTTTGCACTTTTATTACAAGTCCAAGAATTTGCACGTTTACAAGTTTAGGACTTTTGCACTTGTGGAAGTCCAAAGCGTTTGAAGACTTTTCCAAGACTTTTGCACTATTACAAGTTCAAGTCTCTACAAGTTTAAGAGTTTTTGTTGGTTTGCAAGTTCAAGACTGTTAAAGACTTTTGCAAGTCCGAAGACTTTTGCAAGTACAAGTGGCAAAAGCACTTGGTGGAAATCCATAACTTTTGAAGATTTGTTTATTTTTACACAAATCCAAGACTTTTTAAAATTCTTGTATAAAACATTTTTGATTTTTTTTTGTTAAATAACGTGCTTATTTCAGTAAGAATTGTAACTTTTTAAAAAAAAAACCAATTATGACGTAATTTTAGTGCTGGAGTTAGTGTTGGGTATATGCACAGTATTTAAATTTTGCGGTGATCTTCACCAAAAGCTAGAACTGCATACTTTATTTTTCACAAAATTCTGTCAGATACCACCATTGACAGTACGCTGCGTAGAACTAGGAACTCTTTTCGGTCGAGGCATCAGTATAGCGCTTCTGGTGTTAGGAGTTGCGGATTTTCCTTTCCACCCAAATCAAGCCATGCCCTGGTTGTTCTTTGATGGAAAATTGTTTGCACATTGTTATCACATGATACAGGAAGGTGGGACCATTCTTCAGCTGTGTGGAAATCAGGTGAAAATATACAATAATAGTTTGAATTTTCGTCGTATTGTGGCGTCACTAGGGAGGTGACACTATCAGAGTGGGTGACACCAAAATATAAAATATTTGATTATTTTTTATAAAAATATATCACTGTTAGTTAGTGATAACAGCAAAAACATTTTTCGTAAGCCCAGCTTATCTTGTACTGTATACCTACAAGATTAAAATTCTATATTGTAAAATTTCATCTACATTCTAATTAGAATTCGTCAGTAGTTGTAGCTATGCGTAGTTGCCGTCATACAGGAAAGCCTTTAAAAGCTGTAGCAATGCGCTGTGCACGGCAGGAAAGCGCTACAAAGCTGTAGCTGTTCATTGTGTTATACAGGAAAGCTAAAGGGTGTATTTTTAGAAAATAGATTAAATTCATGGTGAAGTCGGTGATTAAAAAATTACAGGACGCAATTTTTGAGGAGTTGAGTGGAAAAATCGTTATTTCTTAAAATGCATTCAGACCAGTCTATAGCATAAAGACATTAGGTTCCATAGAAATTTTCTGCTTTCAGACCAGTCTAATTTTTTAGAGCAAGAATATGAAACGCGACTCTGAAATTTTTTTGTGATTTCTTTCTTTTTGTCGCTTCACTTCCTGGTTGTTTCACTCGCTCGTTTCACTTCCCAAATAATGAAAAACGATTGTTTGTACCGCGACATTTTTGTACCACGACATTGTTGCCGCGACATTTTGTCGTAGATTCTATTTTCATCGCCACTATTTAAGGGGTTGACACCATGGGAGTGGGGGATGACACTGCGAGTTATCGCTCTGGGTGACACCAACTCAAGTGACGTCACTATTTTGTCATACATTTTGTAACAAGATTTTGAGTTTTTCGAAAACGTATTGGTAAAATTTTACAATCGCACTTTTTTTTAGTGGGAACTCCTTAACGTCTTAAGCGGGATTTTAATGTCGAAATTATAAGTAGACTTTGTTGGATACCCAAATGTTGCTTTATGGAACTTTCGTTATAAATATATGCGTTGTCACATAGCCAATCTGAAACATAATGTATGACTCGATTGACATGCCATGCAATTAACACTAAAGGCTTAATCTGTTTTAATCTTTCTTTTCAGCGTTGCTTCGAATTTTTCATATCCATTCAGCACGTGGTTAAATTGGGAACACGTTATGAAAGACCACAGATCATGCCTCACTAAAACAAAATATCATTTTATATCGTTTGATCACTTTTTTTTCATCAATCAACTATTATCGAACGAAGGTGCCATTTAAAAATAAAAATTAATTCTAAAGTTTTCTGTAGGTCACTGGATATACAAGTTTTTTTTTAAATTTAATCATTAAAAACGATTTTTTATGTAAATTTTAGGTGTCACTTTTTTTTTAATCAATTATGCCTTATCAAAGAATGATGTTATTTATTAAAAAATTATTTTTGAGTTTCATTCATACAGCATAACTTTGTATAATGTTGATGGACTAATATCTTCTAATATGTTGATATTTCAGTTATGTTTTGGAGGAAAATATAATAGATAATCTTTCATTTCGCTATCAATCACAGACAGGAAGGCTCCTAGTGTTTGAAAAATTTCTCAATAGTACTATTGAGGAATTTTACAAAAACTTACGGTAATTCAAACACTTGATGTTCATTCGGATAAATTCTTCTTATTTTCTAAACTAACCTAGATAGGACAGCCCCTGGGATATTTTTACTACATTACAGATGTTTTCTTTTTATAACGACAAAGACTAGCGAATTCCTATGATATGAACATAATAAAAATTATGCTAATGATTATTTTTTTCCTGTAACGATAGAAACAGTACGGCTCTTAATGTTACAAAATCTCTTGTCAGCACTGTACGGATTCTTCCTTTCTATAGCGATGAAAGAACGGTAAGCTACCAGTATATTTTGCGCCATCTAACGTCAAAACACCACAACTCGCTTGTTTTAAACTTTTAAGACTCAATCAGTTTACAAAATGCCAACAAATGAATGTAAAAGTACTTTTAAATTAAAAGAGAAGCCGCTAGTGGTAGCTAATGCTGATATATAATAACCAAGTACAAGCAAATAGCAACAATAGAGAGTCTAATTGAAAAGCACCGCATTAGAAAGTGAATACGAGACTTGAAGGTGAAACTATAAACTTTATTCGTCGTGTTGTGTCTATAGATGGCAGCAGCAGTATTAAAATTTTTGTTTTGTTTGGAGCCTTCACAAGGGCGCGGCGTCTTTATTATTGTTGCCAAAGTAACAACGTCACCTGTATCACGTGACCATTTAAATTTCCAATGGGAGGCTCTTGGCCGCGGGTCTGTTTATCGCTTTTTTTTCTCGCTCGCTACAGATTAGCTTGCTTTTTTCGCAAAAGAAGATCTACGTGATGAAAGTTTTCCAAGTTCACGGGACGTGATAATTGAGTTTTTGTCGTCTGTTTCAATTATGTTTGACTAAGTTGACAAGACCGTGCCGATGATGGAACCGTCGAGAGCAAGTGGTCGTTGGAAGGATGTAAAGTGATCCTGATTTTTTTCGCGTGTGTATCCATTTAAAGGGAAGAGTCACCTGAGAGCGATCACCTGGGTTCGGTTGTGGGAAAGGTAACAAACACAACATGGCGTTGTTGTACAGGTGGGCAAAGGACAGGCGCCTGGGACAATGGTGGTGCGACGGTGTCCCATCGTCGTCCCAGTGTCGGATTTTTAGTTTTGTGACGATGATGGTGTTAACGAACTTTTGGCACACGGTGGGAGCGTTAACGGAAATTAACGGGGCGATTTACATGGACGATGGCATATTGACGTTGAGGAACAGCCCCTACATAGTGACCAACGACATCGTGATTGAAGAAAGTGGACGATTGATCATCGAACCCGGAGTTGAACTTCAGTTCCTACCTGGCGTAGGGATCACCGTAAGGGGTGTGTTAAAGGCCGAGGTAATTATATAATCAAGGTGTTATAAAATCAATCTTTTTTTTATGTAATTTATATATTGTGTATGACAAACCCATTTGGTATAAACTGGTACTGTATATACATTTAAATACCCTGATATCCGGGTACAGTATATTTGAAATGAAACCCATATATAGTTGTGGATCCTAGAATACATTTTGAAGCCCTTTATGTCTGGATTGTTGTCAAATTCGGATAAAGAAACAACTTGCGTGTGAAATATACAGGGTGTTCCTAAAACATTTTTACAAGTTTTTAGTACTAATTTTAAACTTATTTATACATTATTGTCAAATTCAGAATAAGAACTATGTCTTGTGTGTAACTTCATCTATTATACAGAGTGTCTGAGAAATGTCTGTGCAACTTCGATAATAATAGAAGTTAATTTTTAGACACCCGATATAATTTCGAGTATAGACCCAGATTATTATTACATTTTTAAAATATGCTTTTCAGAATACGAAACATATTGTGTGTAACTTGCATTTATTATATAGGGTGTTGGAAAGTTTTTTCTTTGCAACTTTTAGAATGAACAGAGTTGCAAAGATAATTTTCAGAAGGGCTGTGTTTTTCATACCTTGATTATTACTAAATTTAGAATACATTTTTGAAGCATTCTACTCAGATCAGTATCAACTTCAGAATCAAACTCAAATTTGTTTTGTGTGTAAAAATTAAAAACGCAAATTATTTGTGTCACTCTATATCAATCTGTTGTCTTGTAATAATAATGGTTATAAGTTGAATTATGCATGCAAAAGTTGTGAATTATATAATAACTTGAATTATAATCAAATTCAGAATAAATTTTTATAAAACGTCTAGTAACTGGTTTGAACCGTATTTGATTACACTGCTAGTAATCACCGTGGTTCGCTCGATATAACGGTTTGGTGAATTGATTATTTTTAAAATTTTAAATTTTAACACTCTTTACGTTGCGTTACGCAATCGTAAGGTATGAATGAAACAGGTGGTGTGTCGACTGTGAATCAACCATGAATCAAAGATGGTCACTTCCTGTAATGTCCAGTTTCATAGAAAAACACATTACAACACATGAATAGTACCACGACAACAGATACGAATGAGTCAAATTGGGAAGAGTCTGCCACTTGTTGCATGTTTCGATACATGCCGACACAAAATGAATTTGTCGTCATTCAACTGTGTTCTTGGTTAATTTAACATGGCACGAATTAGGTGTAATGTTTTTTTAAACATGGTATCGAATTGACTAAAATTGAATCCAATAATAATAATTTTTTTGTACTTTTCAATATTAAACCACATGTTTGTGCAACTATGTTACGCATTATTGAACACTAATTTCAATTTTGAATTTTCCTTTTTTTTAACCCCTCAAGGCAATTTTGCAAGAAATGAAAATTGTCAAGTTTTCAGGTTTTTCATTCTTATTTGAAAATCTTCTTTTCAGCTGATTAATTGGTTTTTATATGTCAGCGACAGTCTTATTCTGCACTGATTACCAGGACAATCCCACAATTCCATTTTTTTCTTCTTTGTATTCATTTAATATTTATTATTATTGTGGATTGACATGTCAATCGATATCTACCGTTACTTTGTTGTTCATACTCTAAAATGATACTACTGTATTTAAATCTGCGGAATGTAGTTTTGAATACAATTGGTGGGTGAAATAGTGTTAGGATTTGGTGTTTTAAATTTCACTGGTTTTTTTTTTTATGTTATGTTACACAATATTGACTAATCGAGTTGCTTGGCTAGGTCACTTAGCGAAGAGATAATACAGAGATTGCATTCTACTTTATGGGTTGACATATTTGAAATTGGATTTTGTTATCACCACCTGAAAAACAAACATTAAATTATTATTTTTTCATTCTTAACGAATGCTGATAAGTTACAAAGAAAAATTTACTTATTTTTTTTTTACATTATTATATATAATCATTATAAAATATATTAAATTTTATTTTACAAAATTTTTTACAAATGAAAACAAGCTTTGCATAGGTTTATCATTTAGCTTATCATTAAACACTTAACGCTAGTTATAAAATTAAATAAAAAAGATGACCACATTAAAAAAATATTTTGTTTGATTGTTTGTTACTTGTGGGTTTGCATGGTAAACACACTTGTGGTGCTAGTAGTTATTGTTTTAAACTAACTTAAATTGTCTGTCTATGGATACTAGTTAAAAGTCAGTTAAAACACCAACACTCAATGTTTTTATATGCTTTTGACTTAGTGAAAGCTGGAGATTGAACGTAATGTGCCATCATGGATCATGTTCATGATATATGTAATATACTACTGTAAATCAAAAATTGCATAACTTGAGAACTGCATAAATCAAAAACCCGCATAAGTCTAATCACATATCCTATGATTCATAAAGCATGGTTATGGCTATTAATGTAATTTGCGCTTTTTCAGTGTATTTTGTATTGTTTTTCGCAGATAAGGTTTTGGTAATTAATGTGCTAAAAATTTTAATTATCATTTATTTATTCATTTATTTATTTTACAGGGGAATGCCTATAAGAAAATTCTGATGACAAAGTCGAAGGATCAGAAAGCAACGGATTACTATAAATCGCCTAACGATATACGATTGGTGGAAGGACCATCGGTATCGGAAGGCCGTCTTCAGTTCTTCTATAATAACAAGTGGCGTTCGGTTTGCACAAATTCTAGAAAGTAAGCGGATCTTACGTTTTGTTTGTTTTCCTAATCATTTTTAAAATTCCATGCATTTTGCAGTTTTGAATTTACTCCAACTTTGTGGATTTTTTATTTACAAAATTGATAGCTTATCTATTATTAACTTTTATCTAGCAAGCAATTCTTGCGGCATTTGTCATCCATGAAAATGCTTACGATTATTAACGGATATTTCTTCTGTTTTTTTAATTTTTTAAATTGGAGATTATTTTGTTTTTATTTTTTTGTCACGATTAAATTTCATCACTGTCAAGAAAAGTTTTTTTAACAAATTTCCAAAACAGTTAAAAAATTTTAATTTCAACATTGCTACTTGCTAATGATTTAACAAGGTATAGAGAGAGAAAAAAAAAGATTAGTCATAATTATATAATTGCATTGCCATAAATTGTCAAACATATGCAAGTGAAGTTAGTTGTCATAGTTGAATTTCACTGATCCATTTCGAACAGTAGCGTACTTTATATACTGTATATTTTTTTCCAAAAGAAAATTTTGCAAGTTACAGGTTTTTTGTGACTATGGTTTCGAATGGCAGTTTATTTTTTGTATAATAAAAAAGCGGACATTCAGGTTTTATAGTTTGGAAAATTATTTTATTTATATATATATATATTTTGTGAACTATGGATGTGCGCCTTATGCAACTGTGTTGTACGCTCGTCTCCTACATGGGGATGTACGCATGGAAGAGTACAGTACCGATCATCGCAGCTTTTTCTTTCAAAAGCTCCATGCTTAGTGCATTTTGAGTTGGTTGACCTGGTGGACAAACCAAAAAAAAAAAATGATGTAATGAAATTATGAAACCCTAATCTCTGCAAGCGACAATGTTTAAATTAAATTTTTAAGTTTTTATAGTTTTTAAATAAATATGTTCTTAGGCTAGTAGTGCCAATTAATGTAACATGAAGAAACATTGTTTTAATTTCATTTTTTCAAAAGTTAGTTCGAGAACTTAAAAGCGTAAAAATACAGTGAATTGATTTAAAGTTAATTTCTTTTTTCAATTGTCTTTATGCAGTTGGACCAAAGAAGATCTTGTGGTCGCTTGTCGCCATCTAGGATTCCAGGGCGGTCAACTTTTCAAGTGGTTTGAGAGAAACAATGACTCGTACCAATTACTTTACGAAAGTCCACGGTGCACTGGCAGAGAAGGGTCTATGCTCAATTGTAATGGTTCTGCTATAAAACTCGGAAGTGGCGTTTGTGGTGAGATTTTGTGTTGAATTTTAGAGTTCATTCCTCGTTATCTGCAGCAGTCATCATGGATTACATCCATGGTTAAATCCATGGATTATGTGTATATGCGATTTGTAATCTTGTAGTGATTTTGTGTTGTTGTTTTTGTTTTTTTTTTAATTTTAGAAATTTAATAAAATTCAAATGGTAAATAATACTATTTAAATTGAGGAGTTGGATGGAATAATGGTGTAACTCAAACAATGTAGTTTTGAGAAAAGGGTTGGGGAGGAGGGCAAAAACTTTTGGCATTTTCAAATTTATGATTAATAAAATCCAAAACAGGTTTTGCAAAAAAATCTGTTGACTTTAGTTGACAGGCCTTAAGTTATAGGCTGATTTAAAAATGCGATTACACTGTTATTCCAAATATCTTACTAATTTATAAATGCGTTTACACCGTTTTTCAAAAGATCAGTATCTTTTCCATCGTTTTGAAAGTGAAACGAGCGAGTGAAACAACCAGGAAGTGAAGCGACAAAAAGAAAGAAATCACAAAAAAATTTCAGATTTTACAATAGTCACGTTCCATATTCTTGCTTCAAAAAGTCAAAGTGCAAATTATAGGCTACCCAATGTCTTTATGCTATCGACTGGTTTAAAACGATTCAATAGATGCATTTTAAGGAATAACAATGTAAGGTGCATTTCCACTTAACTTCTCAATTGCTTGCTGGTGTTGGTATTTATCGCACTTCGCTAGATGGCGTTACTTTCTCCATAGAGCATAATTTCATCTGTAGATGGTAGTACAGTACTAGCTGTTAAAGAAAGTTGTTTTATTCAAATTTCACGATACAAGTAGTAAATGATGATCATTATATTGCTAAATTAACCCAGCACGGCTGCTAACCGTTTGGATTTTTTAGAAAGTGTTACAAGCGAATATGTGGGAAAAAATGTTTATTTATTTTATGTATTTTTTATTATTTTTTCCATAAATTTGTATAGGTCTAGTATACAAAATGTTAGTCGTCTTAGAAACAGTTTTCATAATTGTAGACCTAGTATTTTCCAAGAACACCAAAACCATTGTGGATAATGAGGAATTACTATATGATAACTTTAGTGGTTGGATTGGTCCTCTTTCACAAGATGCCGATTTTCATAAAAACATTTTGTATTTTTGATAGATAATCATTACGACATTGGTATCCAATGCGACCCGATTCCTGCTCAACAACCAATAAACTATTGGCGTGGGATTCAGTTTGAATCTTGGATGTATCATGCTTTTCCCGACAATGTGCTGAAAATGAGATATCTAAGGTCACCGTCCGTCATCTCCGACGTCAACATCCTATACGCTGGTGTCAACCGAACGGGGAACTTGACGTCCGCAGTCAACATTGTAGGCATACCGCCGTACATTAAGGACGTAACAATCAAGTTGTCGGCTTTCAACGGCATCAACGTCACCAAGTCGCAAGGGGAGTTTGAAATTGTTAGTTCGACCATTGAAGATAGTAGAGGTATTTGTACCTAGTGTTTTGTTTTCTGATTTGCAGGCTGAAAGGTGACATGTTTTGTAATAAATAAACTTTGTATGTTGAAGGTTTTGGAATCTTCATCAACTCATCATCGGGAACATCCAACATTCGCAACTGCATCATACGTAACAGTGGTAGCGACGGTGTTCGATACATACACCACGACATCCAATCGGATCCTTACGGATCGGTGTATGATATGTGTCAAGCACCTGATCAGGGTCGTAATCAGTATTATCCTCTTCGTCTCTACGTGAAACAGTTTCGGACAGGCAAAACTGCGTCTTGCAATAAGGTCAGTATTTTAAGTTGCACTAAATTTTTTTGTGTGACTGGATGCTTTGTGTGTGTGTGTGTGCTGCTTTGTGTAACATATATTGTTGGAGCAAATTATCCTTTAATCAAATTATAATAATTTTGATTTCACTTCAATTTGTGTTCCAGGTGTTTAGCGTAAGTGGAAGCATTTGGAACGTTAGACTGGTCTTGACCGTCCATTTTGTGTACTGGTGGAGCGAAGACGATGGCGATCTCAAAGTCATATTTCGAGATGGGGGTACGCCTTACTCACGAGTCATATTAGAGCACACGGTTTCCAATTCGTCGAGGCCACAAAGCATCACCACTACTGGAAATCAATTGTTCATCGAAACGGTTGCCAAACCGTACAAGAAATTTCTTCTCCTCTTTGATATCGATTCTGGTTTAGGTAAGAATATTTTTTAAAATTATTGTGACATTAGTAAGTCTGGAATTGGTGATAATAATTAACTGCTGACATTTTTGATGACAACACTTGATTATTTTTTCTATAGGAAAAGTTGCTGATCTCAACGTAACCGGAAGTATCATCACGAACAACAACGGACGTGGTATTGCCATTGACAACATTCGAAGCATGATGGCTGTATCCGATTCACGAATCGATCAAAGCAATCACATTGCCGGGATTCACGTGTTCAATGGTTCGGGCGACGTCAATGTGACTTCGTCTTCTGTCGTCAACAACGTCGGTGATGGAATCAACGTGTCGTATTCAGGAGGCCGTCGCAACATCACCAACTGCACCATCAGTGGCAACCTTCAGCGAGGAATTGCAATTTGGTTCAACGAAAGTTCGCACTTTCTCAGGGACGTTCAACACACGGACATTGCCAATTCCCGCATCTTGGGGAATCTAGACACCGGGATACGTGTCGGGAATTTCTGTGGGAGTTCTGTGATCAACATCACAGGCAATCACATCAATAATAGTAGATTTGGGATCGAAACTCTTTCGTGCTGGAGACAACTTCCCAGCGACCAGTCGACGATCATGTACATGTTGAATAATATTTTCGGTTGGAACACTTTGTCCGGGTTTGTCATTAAACCGGCCGTCAACTTAAGAGCGGACATTTCTTACAACTACTTTGCCGATCACCCTCGCACGGCGCTCCTGATACAGAACGACGACTACGAAGAACTGGAACAGCTTCATGCACGATTGGATATTTACGAAAATTACTTTACGAACAATCGAGGGTGGTTCGTCGTCAGCATCGGTGTGTCGGAGTACAGTGTTGTTCAGGGGATATTTTTTACTCACAATTGGCTGCTGAACAACGAGATTTCGGAAACTTTCTACGGCATGATCCCACGGAGCAGAGCATCCAGCGTCATTGCCATTTCATCTAGCAACACGGTGGTGTACAGGAATATATTTGAGAACCCTGCCTCGAAGTACGATTTGAGTTCGTGGTTGGAAAATCCTTATAAAACCATCAATGCATCCCATAACTGGATGGGAAGCTATGACGCATACACCAATTACCACCGCGTGTTTGATTCGAAGTTCAGGTACAACCTTGCGACGATAGAACACTTTCCTTTTCTTATGGAACCTAGTTATCCAAACACTCAACGAGTTTCAGTCGACAACGCCGTCATGATCACGTTCAGGAACGGATCCTACCTCGGCGGGAAAGTTCGAGGGAGGGAGTATCTACCTCGTGCGGAATACATCGTCACAAGCGACATCATTCTTCAACCTGGAGCGGAACTCAAAATCCAGCCTGGTGCCAAGCTTCGGTTTTACCGTTCGGTGGGAATGATGGTGCAAGGAAAGCTGGTGATCGAGTACAGTCCCAACGAGAACGTGATGTTCACCGCTTATGAACGGACAAACGGAACGCAGGGAAGCAGCAGTGTCCGTTTTGCACCTGGATCACCAAAGCTGGAAGGACGCCTGCAAGTTAAGGTGGGATCACAATGGGGTACGATATGCAACTACAGATGGTCAATCACTAATGCCGCACTGGCGTGTCGTCAAATGGGTTACGTCTTGAATTCTAATGACTGGTTGCTGAAACCGTCCGAAATGCTTTCTGGATTGTCCGCTGAACCGATCCTTCTGAGCAATGTTCGGTGTCACGAATTTGATACGGATTTGGCTCAGTGCACGTCGGAGAGGGGTGAAGACATATTTCGATCCTGTTCGCACGAGAACGATGTTGGAATCCGTTGTTACGATCAAGGCTGGGCAGGAATCCATGTTGGCATAATGTCGACGTGGAATGATATCAAAAACATAGAAGTTCAGCAGGCAGGACTTCTGGATCCGGCAAAGAACCAACTAAAACCTGCTATCTTGTTTGATTTCTTCAATTCTTACATCAGCAGGATATCGGTCCACCACAACATACAAGACGGTATCGGCATCCTGTACAACAACCTGTATCTGAACAATGTCTTCAGCAACATTTCAGTTTTCAATAACCGAGGGATTGGTCTTGGCACGCGCAGCCAGGGTCTGACCATCGACAGAAGCAGTTTCCAGAACAACTACGCTAGTGGTTTTCATTACAACCCAACACTCGCGTTTCACGAGGAAAGACAGATTGTCAGCAGGCTCGATCTCAACGAATTGAGATCAATTAGAATTGTGAATAGCGATTTTGACATTGCGTTGGATCGTGATAATGGAATGTTTTTCGTGACCAGTCGTCTAGCTGGTCGTAATCACAAAGTGACTGTGTCCGCTAGGCAGGACAGCGATATCCTAAATGTGATAGTCATCGGAAGCATCCACCCAAAGAGCACGGAGAATATGTTCCTGTACGAAGTCGAAAGTTTTAAGTACAGTGTTAAGGATTTGATATATTTTCCATTGGTGACATATGGGAACCGACTGAACATCGAATACCACAGTGGAAGCAGTCCATATGGATCAGTGGTGATCTATATTGTACCCATTGAACGTAAGTACAAGCTGCATTTTTATTTAGTTTTGACTTTTGATACGGGCGACTTGGTTCATAAAGGTTTTTTACACATTCTATAAGCTCTTATGTAATAACTGACATTGTCAATTTGACAATAGTGGCCGTTGCACACATTGAATGCAGAGACATACTTTAGTAACACGGCGCCCTGTGCGAGACCAAATTTTAGCACCCTATAGGTATAGGTGCATATATTCTTTATTTTGGTGCCCTCTAAGGGTATATATAACTTATATACTTTATATAAGTATTTGATGCCCTCATTAATTTGGCATCTGGTGCGGGATAACCGCTCGCACTGCTTTAAATTCGTCACTGTTGAATGTTTCCACGGCAATGCATGTGATGGAATAAAATTGTCAACTGTATATTCAAATTGGATTAACGTGTGATTTTTCGTTTATATTTTGTTTAGGGCAAGAGTTGCAACGTTATCCGCGGTTTCTCATTACTGAATCCTTGTTTATGGGAAATGCTCAAGGACTGTCTACGATTCATTACAACACCGACCGAAACGAATGGAACGATCGCTACTTACGAGTGAAAAACGAATCCGTCGAAGTGCTGCGTTGCCTCATCCGGAACAACCTGCGGGAGAGCGTTTTAGTTCGAACACCTTACCGCGAAGAAAACATGAAGGCGCTCAGCAACATCACGTATGTTATCAACGAGACCACGATCATGGACAACAATGGAGGCATTGTCCAGATCAGCAGGGATCTTCGCAATTCCAACAACAACTTCCACTGGATTTTGGGTCACAACCACTTCCGCGGAAACCGGGATGGTGTCGGACTGGCGTTTCCTTTTGTTTGGCAGAGCAACGACTCTCATTCGTGTTACATCCACAACAACACGTTCAGGAACAACAGCGGCTTTCACTTCAACGTCGACGGCTTTTACGCCCAAATCCATATCCTGGAGAATTTTTTCGAACGGAACCTGTGCAAGAAGGGGTTGATGAACTTTTTGGGGATGGAAAAGCAGATGGTCATTCATCGCAACGTGATCAACCAGAACAAGTGCCAGTTCTTGGTCGAGTTTGATATCACCAGTCAGACTGACAAAAACGGCTCCATTTTGGCCGAGTTCAGGAACAACATCGTTCGTTTCAACAACTACAACCCGTTGTCGGTTCCGAAAGATGATTATCAACCTCACAACTACGTAGTTGCGGTCAAAGGCATCCAGAAAGTGAACGTCACCAACAATGTGTTGAGCGATAACCAGTTCCAGTACATCTTCTTGGCCGGCATTCGCACCAGTTCGCTGGACAACACCGTCAACGTGAAGGAGAACTGGTGGGGCACGAGGCAGTCCGATCTGATTCGTGAACGCATTTTTGATTTCGACGATTGGAACAGTTTTGCTATCGCGGAGTTCAGTCCCTTCTTGCTTGTTCCGAACATTGAGAGTGGGGATTTCGGGCTGGAGGTTCAGAACCACACGTACATCGACTTGAACAAACTGGGAGGAAGAATCTATTACGACATCAACTTACGTTGGAGATCGGCGCCTTACATCATCAGGTCCGACATCACCATCATGCCCGGATGCACCATGATTATCGATCCTGGCGTGCGGATAGAGTTCTATCCAAGCGTTGGGATTCTTGTGCTGGGCGCTTTGAAGGCGTTTGGTCGTCCCGACGCTCGCATCAGTTTGGTTCCTGCTCAGATTGCCAAAACGTATCGATATGACAAGTCATCATCCAATGTGCGTTTGTGTACCAGCTACAACAACCTCCCTAACTGCGAACGGAATCGTGAAGGGTTCGTGGAAGTGTACAATGCAACAACGAAGCAGTGGATTCCGCTCTGCGACAAGCGGTTCACCAAACGCAATGCTGAAATAATCTGCGACGAGATGGGACTGGACAAGCTCAACGTCTACGTCAAGTTTGGTCCTCGTCTTGATTTGGACCCCACCTACCTCAGTCGCATCTACTCGTGGGTCGAACCGAGAGAATGCAGTGGCAAGGAGACCAATTTTTTGGAGTGTGGACTTCAGAACGGTGGTGACATATATCAGATGCATTCCTGTTCGCACGATGATGATTTTGTCTTTGTCCACTGCGGACGGAGGAACATGGTCCAGTACCACTACTGGGGAGGGATCCGATTTTCGACACCGAATTACGAGGAGAAGATCCAATATCCATACGATAAGATTTTCGACACCGTCCAGATCCACGATTCGATGCTGGAATTTGTGGACATCATCGGCGCAGGCGTTCTTCACAACGAGAAAAGTGCAGCTATTCTTTCAACGTTCAATTCGCCAAAACGACTAGAGTTCTTGAACATCACACTGTGTGCCTGGCATGGAATCAATGCGATTGCTCCGTCCACTGGAATATATATCCATGATAATAGGTAATGTACTTATTTTTCTTTTATTTTATTTATTTATTCATTTATTTATTTAATTGAAAGCACCCACAAAGTGTAAGAACGAACAGACACTCAAAGCAACCAAAATTACAATATGCAGAAATTTTTGTAAGGAACACCAGATAGGAGTCTGGTAATTAATAAGGGATTGAACGTATGCAGCAAAGACAATTTTTTTCTCACGAAAATTGAATATTGTATACTGTCCGGTACAGTATTATGGTTTATACCAGAGGTTAACCCGTGCAGAAGCACGGGTGGTAATAGAATCGAATCCTAATTAAATAAACAAATGCGTAAAAGTAATA
>JAQIWH010001798.1:0-28704 GCA_034695005.1 Cryptops parisi
ACACACTACTCTAATAAACAAGGTTGAATACACATGTATAACTAGTATAAACAAGTTGAATACATTTGAGCGCATATAGCATCCAACTTGACCAAGTTCCGTTCCAATGCAAAATTTAAGTAAATATACGCTTTGTCTTCGTATATACCGAACAGTGTATAAGACTATAAGAAATACTTTCTCCTTAAAATTATTATTTCATTAAAAGTAGTTGTACTTGCTTGCTTAAAGCTTTAAATATTCCTAATGGTTATATCTACAATTTAATTATTTTTCGCTTAAAACATTATACTGGTCCTGTTTACTTACCATGTTAAACAAAACTCAATACATTCACACTATAAACAATTCAATAAATAAATAAATAGGTACTTACATTGCTCCAACATACATGACATCCTTGACGGTGTCCAAAAATAGAGTCCGGTAATAGTAATGCCCACAGCTGAACTCTTTAACGTGAGCTAAAAAGAGAAGAACAGAATATATCAATTATGTTTGTCTCACTGTACATATTTAAAAACAAAATAAAACTAAATGGAAACTGTATACAATGAATATAAATACAGCGAAAATGTTTGGCATCAAAACAAGCTAGTTAATCTGCTATGCTATGTTTTGGTGCGAAAAGCTTGAACACGTGAAACCTTTCAGAGTCCGTCAACATAAAACACATTTTGTGTCGCTGTTTCAAATTAAATAAATATAATACGTTTTTGTGTATAAATATATAATTAATTAGCTAAGTTACTAATTAAATGGTGTAATGTATTAGAAAATCTATCCATTAAGTGTGATTGCGAACAAATAAACATTTTGACTAACTAAAATATAAAATTCAACTTTTTCCGCTTTTGATACAACTTTATACTTTTTCTGCCAATTTCAAAAAATATATTAATCATGTAACTACTGTATAATATAAAATACCATAAAATATATATTTAAAGTGTACAGAGTCCTCGATTAATGCGAGTTCTCTAAACACAATTTCGCTATTACGCGACAAGAAAAATGCTACCGCCCACTACATGATGGAAAAGTTCGCTCTATGCGAAATTCTGTGCGGCAAGTGACTAAATGCTCCTCTAATTGCTACACTCCTTCTGCAATGTGTTTCGTCTGCAGTAGTTTTCTTTGTAAGATTTTATAAATTTTAAGACCACAAAATTTCTGAATCTTATGCGTAATTCTTCCAGAACCTTCGCATAAACCGAAGACTATCTATAATGGTAACACTTCATGTACTAATACTACAATGCTGACAATTCTACAAAAAATTGACAAAATTAACTCAAACCACAAATGATATTTCAAATAAAAACAAAACTTTGCATTGATTTGGGAAATGCAAACGATGTCGAATGAAATATAGAGGAAGAAGAAAGAAAAAAACAAGTATCTTGATTGATCAGTATGGCATTATTGAAGGGAGCAAATGTTCCTGTCAGTCGAAGCAAACTAACACCATCATCAGTGTCATCAATCACATCGTAACTGTTTGTTCGCCAAGCTCATTGAGAATTCTGGCCAAGTCCGACCATCATTTCAAATTTTCATAAGCCTCGTGCTGTCCCATCTATACACTCCAACAACCACTTCGTAATCTCGTCTGGCTCGAACACCCCCACCCTTCCCTGCCCATTTGCCAGTGATCAATGACCATTTATCACTCATCAACTTTAATAAAATCAATTTTCGACACAAAACTGGAAAAGAGCTCTTGCTTAAAATTTTCAACGAGCACAACGGATGTCATTCTAACCATGCAACGCAACTATACACCATGTAAATACAATTTGTATTACAAACAAATATTTTCAACGAGTTTTGCAAAGCTGATTGGAATATCTAATCAGTAATCTGTAACTTGTTACAAGAGCAATTCCACAGTTTCACTTTCACTGTAGGTTTGGATTTCCATTCCTACCATTCACTACCACTTAACGATCCACTGTTGTTGTTGTTGTTGTTTACGAATTAGCTTCCATGTTAGTGTTTGATAGCACTTAGATGTAACTATCGAATGAATAATAAATGATACGGTTTTGGTAAACACTATCGGATTTTGAAGCCATTCCACAAGGTAGCTCCTTAGGCTTTATAATTTGGCAAAATTCCAAATGTAATCATTTTATTCAAATTGGTTCTGGCAATTAACACTTTTTTTTGGAAAGTGCCAAAGGAAGCCATGCTTTGAAGCATAATAAATAAATCTATCATAATTTACAACAAGCTTTGTTTTATTATTATTAGCCAAAGTTTTGGAAGCAAACTCAATTTAATCACTACAATCTACGAAGGGTTAACTACTCTTTTATTAATGAGTGAAAGATAAGATTGGCGGTAATCAAAGTAAAGAAGAAAAATTCCACTACACGATCAACACAACGCAAATAATAAACACTTGACATGATAATATTACATTGGATAGTGTAACAGTAGTGTGTGTGTCTGTGAAACAGCAAAATCACTAAAACCGTGATAAAACTGTTGACGTTAAATTCATCAAGAATTCCTTGAAACAGTTAAAGCTGCCTGACATGATATATCGTAAGATAGCCCCATGGTTACCATACCAACCACGAGGTTTATGTTTTCTAGTATTTAATAGTTTTAATGGTTATAAAAGGAAATAAAAATACTTTTGGACAAAGTTAAAATAGTGTAAAATTGTTGATAATTTTAACGAAAATAGTTGCATTGAAATTCTTACGTATTTCAAATCTTGGAGAAACTTTATGACTCATGGAATTTCTGTAAAAAATGTATACATCTGAGCTTTCCATACCGAGGGGAGCCTGAAAATATGCATCTGTACTGGTGGAAATGAGATAAAAAAAATTCAATAAAAACCGATGTGGATTGGGTTGAGTCGTAATACCGTTTGCGACAGATCCTAACCAAACACAACAACACAACCTCAACATACGTCTAACCACTTTTATCACACCCACTGTAGAAGAAACTACAATCCACAGCTCTTGAGGCAGATATTCCATGGCCCCATGGAATATACCGGGACTGTGAAGTCAGTTAATAAAACATTCGACTCTGACTCTGGTACCATCGACTCATAAATTAATTATAAATTACAATTCCAAATTTTAAAAAATGACAGATTCAAGGCCCAAATTCAAATCTTACTAAAAAACTAATTAGGTCACCTATCACACGCAAGAATTGCAGAATTTTAAATATGGCAATTCAGAGTAAATTTTGGATAACTGACGCCAACTTCTTGCCAACCAATGAATAATACTTGCCGGCAAATAAACAGAAATTTGCCAACCAATTTTCATTGATTGGCAAGAAGCTGACGTCACAGTTGTCCACAAATTGGTATGACTTGCCATACCAAAAAATTGCGCAATTATTGCGTGTGACAGGTGGCTTTTATAAGATATTAATTGCATCTTATATTTTATTATGGTATAAACAGTACATACAGTACTAACCGTTTTAGTACATTCAGTGTACGTACAGTACAGTGCAGTGCAGTGTGTACATTGAAACAAGTACCGGTACATTAAAAATGCTTTTGAAGAATACGCTTTATTTTCGATTTCTGCAATTTTTAATTCGATTTATGCGATTTTTGTTACATCGAACTTATGCGGTTTTCGATTTATGAGGTTCTCACTTGATGCATTTTTTTGACATATTGGACATTGGCACAGACACCTGTAGATGGCAGTATCCGTTCAATCCCCAGCTCACTCACTCAGTAACAAACTTGAAGCGAATATAAATCATGCAACGAATTTCCAGTTGTTGCAATGTTGATTCGGTGGTAATTCATTCGGTGCAATTTCACACGAAATTTTAATATTATATGAATAAACCTAAATCTTTTATTGTTTCTGAGATGTAAATAACACATAGATAAGAAAATACATTTAAGAAAAAAAATAGTCTATCTACATCTAAGAGGTAACCGAACGACTGGTATGCCTCTGACACGAATACCAAAAAAAAGGTCCGTAAGATAAACAACTAAATAAAAACAATAAGTGCATTACTAAGTTAAAGAGCTACAAATTTGAACTCAACATCCCTACTGAACAATACTCATGTAAACTCAAAAAAATAAAATTTTTTGATCAAAGATAAATAAAAAAACAGAAACTAATACCGATCTCCGCCTCCAGTCTATAAACACCATATTTCAAAAGAAGCAATAAATCATGAATTTATCATAGCTATGTTTCCATTATACAATAGTGAAACTAAACAACAGAAAAAAATCAAGAATATATGTTAGTTATCACATAGTTATTAATATTAGAAGTATTCAATGTACAATCAAATTTCCAAATGGTCAGATCTCTCGTTTCTCCTTCATAAATAACGCTAATTCAATCTTAATTTGTACATATTTGTAAAAATTTTACTTTGTACATAAAAATATACACACAGGTACAAAATCACGTTATTTCTCACTATATTAATTAGGTATTTCACACTTACACGAATTTCATATTTTAACTAGGTATTTCTCCAAAATTAAACGAATTTCGCACAATAATGAAAACTCGTTCAATTCTGCACATTCATTCAAACTTAAATGTTATTTCCGGATTATACTGTAGAAGTTCAAGGGTAACTTCACCGTATTATTATATATAAAAAAAAACTCCCTTTGCAATTTTTTTTAGATCCAAATGGCTTGAAAATAATTTATTAGTACGCTATGGAGGGTATAATGAACTCCCCTCCAAAAAAAACCCAACTTGAATAATAGTAAGAAGACTACAAATTTATTCTTCGCATTGGGGTCAGTAACTTTTAGTAGCACTAAGTCCTTGATATAATCATAAATTAGCCATAAAATCCACACACACACTAAACCATTTTCAGACTCAGTCTATTAACTTTAAATGGTCTGCAATTCATGATGAGGGTTCAAATGACCACATTGCACTAAAAATCCCAAGGCCTTTGCCAATTTTTGATACATTTCCTCGTAACATTTGCATCCAAAATCCCGGAATGCAAGTCTGTAATGAAAGTTGAGCACATTCAATTGCTCATTCAAAATAATAAAAGAAGAGGGAAAAAAAACTTGGCCAATTCTCTAATGTAGAAAAAAATTTATTGCTAATTTAAAAGATCACGCTTAGAACCAATCGCATTATACGTACATCATTAGACCTCGCAATGCAATGGATATATATGAAAAAAATAGATTTTATAAAAAAATAAAATGAAAATAAGGATCGTTGTCTCATTAACCATCAATTGTACGATTACTCATATTTTTTAATCATATTTATTTTTGTGTGTTTATATTCACCAACACCTCGAACCACCACTCGTGCACGTTCACAACCATAGATACAATTCGTTGGTTTCATGGATGTTGAATATAAAACGTCACATTACATGGACCCATCGCGTTTGGCAACATTTTGTGCGAAAACTGTTCAAGTCGTTTAATCCTGAAGTAGATAACTAGTATCATGTGTAACAGCAAATCAGGCATCAACACTAGCCTTCATGTTGAACAACACTGTTGACAAATCGCATTACTGCTAACAAAAGAAGGACAATAAATTTGTCAACAACGATTAGCGATAAAGCATTGTGTGCTATTGTTAAGCGCTTAATTAACATTGGTGTATGCACTTTTCTTATAGTTCCCAAATCATAAACTATCATCACATAATTATTTCTGCAAAATCACACATCGTGTAAAACTTTTTACAAGTAGTGCGGAGTGTTCACCGTGAACCTTCAACATTGACATTCAGTTGAACAGGAAATGTTGGGAGTTTCATGGACAGTAGACAGCATACACCCTATATATTATTTTGAATTATAACTTCTAAAATTAAATTTCACTAGAGTACAACAAGAAGTCTACATAATACCCTACAACTTATGACTTTCTTTATTGATACCGACACTATCCTATTGTACTGGTGTGGTTAGTTTTTGAGAGTGATGTATTATCTCATTTCTTCAATAGGTTTCTGCCTTGTAGCTATCGTTAGCACCAATTTCGTCCAGTAATGGAGAATCTATTTTAAGTGCAAATGGTATTGTATCCTGCTTTTAGCCACCATTCAGTTTAGATGGCTCCCAGTGGTTGGCTCCTTTAATTCCGCTCCCTCTTTTGCCATTCGGAACAAGCAGGCAAGCTGCAAGCAGGGCACGTTCTTTCAACATAATCACATTAATCTGGATGAGAATTATTGTGCACGAAAATCAACTGAATCAATACGACCAACCACCAAAAGTAGTTTTTAACTTGTAACAGTTTTACGCTTTTACGCAAAAAAAATATAATAAAATAATAAATAAAAATAATAATAAAAAGCAAACGCAAAATACATGTAAAAATAAACAAAGTACAACAGTAAACAAAAGAGCTTTTTTTAATGTTCAAAATAGTCAGCTAAAGCTAAAAATCGAAGTTAAAAAGTCAGCCCTCTTTAACGCGAGTTCACATCACCCACACACCCCATATGTTTCTTCTACAATACGTACTGTAGTAAGTTAAACCTATTAGAAGAGTCCTTGTTAACGTCGCGTATTAACGAAGACTTTGTTCTCCGTTTAAAGTTGTTTTTTTCCCTAGAACATAAGTAGTATATCCTCACATTAATTTAGTTTCTATTCGGCTACACTTACTCTAAGGCACAATGGATACACAAAAATATATGAAAAGATACAACAATATTACGCCCATGTCGCATACTGTGAATATAGGCACTTTACTTCTGGGCCTATATTCCACTTTGTACCGTACAACCTGGTGTAATATGTTTTTTCACTATTACTTTAACACTGTATTTCTCAGCATTGGACGAGAGGATTCATAAGCATACATAAGATCATAGTTATCTGCGCATAAATTAGACTACTGCATAATATACAATACTCCTATCCCAATATACATCACTAAACCCCAAATCCTCTCGTTTTGTATCATATCATTGCTATTAATTATGAAGTTATTTTTAAGTGACACGAGCATTCACGTTTTAGCTCTAATTTAGTGCGATCAACAACAAATCAAATCACCATTTTTTAGAACTCATATACAAATCAAAAACCTCAGATTCGGAAATCATGAATTCCATAAAATTAGTCTGAGATTAATCCGGGCCATTCGAACCTAGTACACCCTGATAGTGTCAATAGCAAAATCAAGTATTTTTTTTTTCAGTTTTATCTAATTATATAGGCGGTTTATAAAACAGTAATTTTTTTTCTTAATAATACAATTTTATTACGTATACAAGGTGCCTACTTTAAAGATAGGGTAGGTTACTTAGCATGTGGATAGAGGTGTACTCATTTATTAAAAAAACAACAAATTAGCACTAATTTGAAAAATCACTTATCCAGGATGGCTCACGTCTCAATGATTCGTGATTTGAGTTTCGTTACTCTGTACAAAATTACAATGGCGGAGAAACTATCAGTGCTTTTAAAGTTGAACACAAACTAGTCTGAGGTAAACGCAGTTGACATTGTAGCGCAGCATACGGAATTCCTACAGCGTATGTGGGCCCCTAGGACTAGCAACGAGAATGTCGATCCAAAAATTCTTTAGAATTTCTAAAAATTCCTGAAGTCGAGCAGGCACTCCCTCGCAAATTGTTAATTTTCTGTTGCCAGACATTGTCTCCAAAAGAGGGAGACCAAGAAAGTAGGAAGAAAAAAAAAGTGCAATTAGATTAAACTGACCAGTCCAGAGACAGAGACAAGGCTTAACACTTGGGTTGGCAGTCCAATTAGGAATCTTCAACTGGCTGTCAGTTCCCCCAACCATAGAATGAGTAGGCAAGTGACCACCCCATTAAACTGAATTACAGCTAAACCTGATTTCCGTTAGTCTTGTAGTGTGTTTTAGCTCCCAAACACTTGGCATCCATTGACTTTAGCCAAGACACACAATCACTTTCACGAACAGTGTTCTTTTAAAACTTTTCTATCTGAAAATGCACACCCGCTATAAAAACAACAACAAATGTTAACATTTGTCGTAGCTCGTAACAAACGACACCACTCAACTTTCCCTCCCAAAATTTCGGCAATTCCAACAAAACCTGTACTGCCGTATTTTCATCGATAACGTGAATTATTGACAAAGAGTGCATCAACTAATGAAGACGATTCAGCACACAAAACAACAACAGTTTTGTCTAATTATATGAGTTGATTTCGACAAACAGCAGCTGTTTGGGCTTAATTGCAATTCATTAGGCAACCTACAAAGGTTTTCAACCAGGCACACACATCTCTTTGAGTGCCAACTGACAGTAATTAACAGTGGCAGCGTCATCTCCCTTCGGAGTCAACAGCATTTTAGCAAGTCCAACACAAACTCTCACAACAAGGAAGAAAAAAAACAATGATGGAAGAAGCAGGAAAAAGTGGTCGAAATGAACATCTTTTGCAAACTGTAAAAGAGAAATGCACTACCTCGTGCAGTTAAACCTTCTCTGGGGCCTCTTAATTTACCGTTGCTGACAAAGCGTTCCTGTCAGCTCCAACCAAAATACAAAAAAAGTTAACCCAACAACCTCTATTTTCAAGTTTTAAGCTAATCTTTCAGCAGCCTGTTAAACTATACTTTAACTTCTTTTAAATGCTGACTTCGAAGCTATAAACAATTTTTCTCCACTAAAAGTCGATCTTACCTGAAGGAAAAAACACAACTAAAATTCAAGATGTGCATAAGCACGAAAGTGCTCCAAGTGAACTTACAACCTCAACTTTTAAAGATCAGCAGCCAGTTAAATTAAACCATGACTCCTTTTAAATTCTAACTTCAAAGTTATATAAACTAACGTGTTTACCATGAATCAACGTTACTTTTTAAAACTTAAAAAGTTGTAGTAAAACTTGTGGTTCTCAACTGGTGCAAGAGTTCTATGAAAACATTACATAAACCTAACAACATTTTCACCACTTCTATCGGTCAGCTTTTTCTACTTCATTCGGAATGTGTTGGTAGTCCTCAATTCATGCTAAAATGACGTTCCACAAAAACCTCGCATAAAGCAAAATTCACGCAGATCAAATTTTCATAACATGGAAAAACTACACTTGAAAATTCCCACGCAAAGGGTATAAATTTGCTGCTCCTTACGATGGAATTGTCAGTCGCACGTGGCATAGACGTTGTGTAACAAAAACAACAGTTGCAGGAACGTTTATTCACTTCCGCACTACCGTACACAATCGTATAATAGCGAACTTTTCTGACACATGTCCCAAAAATTCGCTATTATACGATTGTGGTCGGTAGTGCGGAAGTGAATAAACGTCCCTTAACCTCAAAACTCGTTATAACTTGTTGAAATTCGTTGCAAGAAACTCGTTGTATTTACAACGAGTTTCTAAGCGGCAGCATAATAGCGAAATAAAATACAGAACTCGCATAAAACAAGGTAACATGTACTTTAAAAGTACTCTAAATGAGTACTCTTGCACCAAATTACTCTTGCAAAAGTACAAAAGTGCAAAAGTACTCTTGCACCAAATTCAATATACTGTATTATTTTAACAGCGTGTTAAACTAAGACTAATTCAGGCTGTTTAACATCATTTACTCTTTTAAAATACACAACTTCTTTAAAATTATGACTTAAAAGTTACAACCTAAAGATTTTCTTGATATACCGGTACTCAAGTCTCACCTACAGAGAAAAAACAAACAAACAAAACTGTCACTTCTGAATGGTGTGCATTGAAAGCACCAAGAAGTATTTCTACCTTGTTTTGAATTCGCTACGCTTTAAGTTAAATCGCCTCATCTATAAATACTCTAGTGATGAAGAATAAAAATCGTAGTTCATGTAAAACGTTACCACCTTCTAACAACGAATGAACTTCTTGACAATGCTTGTTTGCTGGGTTGTTTACAACTTTACATCTTTAACCGGCAGTGTTAGAATATGAACTTATGGTATGTTAGATTTTCTTGTGTTGTTAGAAACATTGCGTTTCAACAAATATTCGCTTTCATGTTTACGAATCCATCATTATTTGCACAAGAAAACAATACTGTTGATATATTAGTTTAAAATATTAGAATAATAGTTGAATTAATCTCTCTTGAATAACATTAATTTCGTAAAACTTGTCGGTTTCTTTCCGATTTTCTGTTGCGGTGAGTTAACAATGTTCATTCTGTTATCTGTCCTCAAAGCTTGTGGATAAAATTCCTCATTTACCCGGAATAGGTAAAGTTAACATCTAGAAATCTCATCAATAATGCATTCCAGTGGTATAGTGTGCTGCTTTAAATTGCACTATCAGTTTCAGATGCATTCATTAATGGTTAATGGCAATCGTGTTGCACAATTTTAAACAAGACATATTTTTTTAATTCCAGCGCTAATAAGAAAACTTTGAAACGTAAAAATACAAAAAATTATGTTGTTCATTCACAACACGTTCACTAAAAAGAAAGTTAGTTTTCAGTGTATCAAACAAACAAAAAACAAAATGAGTGTGTGATGAATAAATTCTTAAGAAAAATAAAGTAATTTTCGTAAAAGCAAACTCAAGACACTCAACTGGAGATCACGATGAGCCTCGAGTCCTGAATATGAATTACTTACAATCAATTAAAGCAATAACTTGAAAATTGTGAACTGAGCCTTAATTTAGTCATTTATACCAACTCTGGGGACAACTCTGAATGATTAGCACCGTAAAGGGAAAAGATCACCAGCATTTTTCGCTCTATTTTATTTACATATCACCCGTTTTAATTGAACACAACGCAAACCAAAAACAAAAAATGAATTTTTCACGGCAAACCATTTCAAAGTTTCTTTTTATGAAGCAACTAAAAGTATCAATGATGACAAGGATTATTTCTCCATCCCATTGTTATAATTTAAATTTTATTTAAATTTAGGTTTACTTCTAAACTTCTAGTTTACTTCAAGCTAACATTTTAGGAAATGCGTTTTTCCAACCGAATGCCAGAAATATTCTGATACACTTTGATTTGGGATCAACTTTTATCCTCAACTTTATGTAGTCAGCTACAATGAAACCATAGTGATCTAGCACTATGTGTTTGATTATTATTTCAGTGTAATTTCCTTAATTGTTGTGTTTACTCATCTTTATGTACAATTTTTACCTTATCTCGTTAGTTAGCGATTACGTTTGTGTTGGACAACAATTCTGAATGATTAGCTATCGTAAAGGGAAAAGATCAACAGCACTATTTCATTTACCCATTTATTGCATGTTTTAATTAGACACAAAGCAAATCGAAAAAAAAATGAATTTTTCACGGTAAACCATTTCAAGGTTTCTTTTTATGAAGCAATATGAATCATTCGCAAGAATGAAAGCAAAAAGAAAATAAGAGGGAGAAAAAAAAACAGCAGATGACGTACAAAACTGAAATGAACATCTTGGCCAAATAGTACTCCATTTCATATGACATAACTTTTTAATATTTCCTAAAAACGAGTGAAGAAAGGTAGGAGAAAAAAAAAACTAATACCATACAAATGGCGTTGATCTTACCAATCGTAGGTAATATGAAAAGCAATTCCACGATTCTGCCTCAAGAAACCATCAATTCTTTTTTTTTCTTTTTATTATTTTCCTCGAAAATTGTTCCGGGAAGGACATTCTTAATATACTATTTTGATGTTGACGAAAATCTTTTCATTTCGTCTGCTACGTGGCCATAAAGAGAAAGATGTCAAACGTCACCAAAATAAAATTGGAAGCAATTTCGGTTCATGCCTGTTCCCCAAAACATACAATCCAGCTGCCATTTCGATATTTTTCCAAATGGAATCGCCACAGCTGCCAAGTGGATCTCCATCATCACTACCCCTACCCTGACATCACCCACACTTCAATAGATAAATGAAGGGACACAACGGCTGCAGGAGAATACAAAAAATACGATTGAATTTAAACTGTTCTTTTTTTCTTTTCACATCGATAACTATGAAAACGGAAAAGGAAAATGTCTTGATCATTTCACCGAATAATTCACAGAACTCTAAGGTGTGTCTATCATAGTCTCAAGTGGCATTACACGACACACACACACAATGTCCCAAGGGTGTTTCCCGTGCAAGTTCTTCGCCAGGAATTAGCATTTAGAATACAGAGATTTGTAGGGGAGCCAATAGCATGTAAGTGAAGATGGAGAGTGGCTGCTTTAACTAGAAAACACAGTGTTACAAGCATTTATAGGTATTCTAAGTACACTCTTCTGAAGATGAGATAGGATACACGCAAAAAACGTCCAGGGGCTACAACTCGTCACTTCAATGATTCGAAGTTTGAAGTTGTATTTTTATTTACATCATCGATTCTCCTCTGGCATTACGAGTTTTTTTATACTATATATCTTTCTTGCCCTTCGACTCATCGAAGTGCCCAGTTATAAATCCCTGCAACTGTTGGAGTTGTACCATCCTAAATAATTCCAATGCACCATGATTAATGGATTATAATTAGTAACTGAATTCGCACGATGTCATGGGAAAATGGTTACACAAAATGAAAAGGACACATCATGTTAATTTAGTTAAGCATTCGCAAACTAACTCCATTAACCTTTGAGTCACACTAACCAGTAACCACAACCAAGAAAGAGAACCCATTCATCAAAGACAAGTCGAAACTGGAGTTTTACTGATCCAATGCGTAATTACTGCTCAGTCCGGATTGACTTTTCACTTTTATGTTGTCACTGTACAAGTTTCAGAAACATCGTATCGTAAACTAGTGGTGAATCTCCGCACACCAGCAGAATTCATCACCATAACTCGATAAAGTGTTACCACCACAACAGCCAAAACAGGACAATGTCCGTTGGCAAAATCTGTTATCAGCATGCCTTAATATATGCTGGTGGAAGCTGTCTGTAGGTAGCCTGCAGCGTGGAACTGAATTTCAGCGTGGAGGAATAAAGAAAGCGAGACTGGTGCAAAGGAAAGCGAGAGCAAAAGGTCACAATGACCTCAGGTGCAATCAGCTGCACCTCTGAGCCACATGTGAGCCAGTTAGTTTATTGGAGTGAGATGGATTTAATTTTAGCCTGCCACCGTTATTGATTAGGCTCGGCTAAGACAAGTCTGTGCGAGCAGCTGGTTCTAGGAAAGAAACTATCTACGACTAGTACTGGCAGCAACCAAAGAAACTCAGAAACAACCTAGGAATTGAGCCAAGAATTTGACTCGGTGTGTGTGCGTGTCATTCGGTTGAAACAAAATCTGAGAAAGGATGAGAAAATGCTAGCATTTGTTACATGTATTCGATAGAGTAAGGTACTTATTTTTTAATACACCATGCGACGCAGTAGATGAATTGCTCGACGCGACATGTAAGTGAAAATCGAGTTACACAAAGATTGTACCGTTTATAAAGAAAACCAAGATGTGTTGTCTCCATTAGGCTTATTAATACATGTAGAGAACAACACAGGCCGAACTGAACATTGTGTGGATAAGTATGTAAATTCGCAAAGTTAAGCAACCAGAAATAAGTTCAACTTAAAAAACAAATAGTTACAAATTAAAAAACAATCAAATCATGCAAACCTAACTTAACTGGAACTTGTACACATTAATTCACTCCCAACATGACTATATAAACAAAATAATATTTTTTCTCTGTCTTTGGTTCGAGCATTACAGTAAAGATTTTTAACAAAATTTGCAACATTCAATTCAATTTCAAACTTAGACTACATTGAAATTCAATATTGCAATGAAAACGAGGTTAACTGTAATGTTATTATAATATACTTGTAATCTGCACAATAAAAGTTGTCCTAAAGTCACTAAACCAGAAAAGCTCTAATCTTAACATCTAAAAAAAAAAAAAGACATGACCATTCTGTGTCCTGGGCAATGCAGGTAAATCTGCTAGTACTAACCAATTAAATTTAAATTAAGACATATGGGTACTTTCGAGTTTACACGAGGGCACCGTCTCACGACTCAGACCCATAACATTTATGTACAACATATTTCTAAACTGAACACATACCAGAATACTCATGAAATAATTGTATCTTTAATTAAGCACATTTCACATGACTAAACATTCCTAGCGTACATACATACATACATAGTATTAATTTCCAATACTATGAACGCAAATACAGTAATACTAATCTTTAAATACAAGTAGTGCTAAGCGAATAATTCTAAAATTTTTAATTCAACACACAAAGAAATATCAAGAAAGAATAAATCCGAAGTCAAACAAAACACAACAGTAAACAACAAAACGACACCGGTTTCAATTTTTTGTGAAATGACGATCTTCAAGTTCAGTGTTTGATGATGGCAATGATGATGGTAATGACGGTGATGATGATCGTACGTTCCTTCTCCAATGGCTACCACTTAATGAATTCCTCGTCCTGTTGTCCCCAAAGGGCTAAGTCAAAATTATGCTGACCCTGCACCTAGGTAATATGGGGCCAAAGCAAAATTAATGATGGCCTTGTCACGAGGAGCAAGAAAAGGAATTATTCTTGTTCACCCTTTTGCTACAAAAAAAAAGTACTTCACTTAAACGCATCTGGGCATATATTAGCAGTTTATTTTTTTCCACCTATCTCTGTATATGATACATGGACTAAATGTGTAACTGAGTGCAGTGAAACTTTTGTCATCCGGAATGTGCGAGAAATTGTTGAAAAACTTAACGACACTCAACCAAGCAGCACAAAGTGCACTTACACAATCTGTACAATATATTTAAAAGAAATTATACTTTGATAACAAATGATTCCAAGTGATCTATTTATACAGCCCTCTGTTTACAGCATAAATTATTTTTACACCTTTTTCTTATCATCCAGTCTCTTCAATTTCATTCACCACTACTTATCACGTTCAAGAAAACTACATCCAACGACAACAGACATCTCAGCAACGTCCAAAAGAAAAACTATCCAAAAAGCAACTCCTTTGGTCGTCTTCTGGAAACCAACCGAGTCAAGAGATTGGGTGATTTCCAACCATCTGAGGAAGAAGAACTTCAATAACGAAGAGGAAATGTCCCTAGCCTTATACCTACCATCATCCAGTTAGATTAATTCTATTGATTTGTCCATCATAGAAGAGAAACTTTCTCAAAATTATTCCCCATGTGATCAGTCAGCCAGGTTATCACTGGGAAGAGAAAGAAGCTCGGCAAGAAGTTTGATAGCCTTTTCCTTGCCCCCTGCCCTACTCATCTTAAACTTCTGGTGACTGCTGCAGTTGCCAATGGGCCTATCAAGCAAGTCTTATGACCTGGCCATTCAGTTTGTGAGCTCTAGAGGGGGAAATAACAGTGCAACTGCTATGGACAACGGGATTTACAACCGTATCCAAAAGAAAAGCAAAAGAAAGATCACCAAACACCACCACGGACGTACAGGTGAGCACTTGTTTAACGCGATAGAAACAGTCCTTGTGTGAAAATTGCATTAAGTGAGCGCTTTATTGAATAAAAGCTTAAAAACTGTTATTTCTATTACGCTCGTATAAGACCCACATAATACCCATGGAAGCAATAGAAATAGAGGCTATGAAAGAATACGCACTAGTTACCTTAAATTAAACAAAAATAAAATACATTACATGTATATTGTATACAAATTAATTTGCATTGAACGAAAACAATCTATGTTCAATTAATCCGAGTTTGTGATGATCAATTGCGTTTAATTTGATATTGTATTAATTCCGATGTTTGTCTATACTCTAGTGTTTAGCTCAATTTATCTTTATAACGCGGTTGGCCTGGTTTCAATGCGATGTATTTCTTTTGCTTATTGAACTACTGTTACAAGTATATAAACATAAAGAGATGTTCCTAAAAAGCTGGCCAAATTTTAACCTCAAATACTACGCATCAAAACAAAGCAGAAAGTCCACATAAACATGGTTTCGAAAAACAGTCCCTCCAGACTCATGTTTATATGGAATTTTTGCATTGTTCTCATGCGTAACGTCTGTGGTTGAAATCTGTCCAGACAATTTGAGAAACACCCTGTATACAGTATAATCGATGTGTACACCTCTGTATTGCTTTCAGAGATGATTACATATGTACATGTATGCATATAACATTTATGCGTATAATGTATACGTATAATGTATGTGATGCATTTATAATCTACATGATGCATACATGAAACTATAAAATTTCCTTCGTTTGTTTGTTGTCTTGTTGTTTATATTTGTTTACATTAGTTACTGTGTAAACACAGTAGGTAATGTAATCAAAATAAATGAGAAAATAAAACTAAAATATTCCGTATGTTTTCTCCCATCATTATTGACGGTTTACCTCTCCCAAAGTACATAATGTGTCAAATATTAATAAAGTTTATAATAAACATACAAAATAAGTATGAATGCGGTTTCTTTAAAATGTTCAACGCTTTGAGTAGGAGATACAAGCTGAAAAAATGACTTACTTAATTTCGCCTGTATTGGATCCATTTTGCGTGAGAATAAATGTAAAAACGACATGAGCTTAATCTTAAGCTACTTAATGAAATAAAAGTAAAATATACAAGCTAGAATGATTGAAAAAGAAAACTCAATTAAATGCCAACCGCACTATAGCGCAGGCGTATCTTTAGCGTTTGTACGAACTTGCGTTTCACTACAGCTAACAAGTATATAATATATACATATGGTATATAACATAACTAACAAGTACCTGTATACTGTATAGCACTAACAAGTATATAAGGTATTGAAATTTACTTAAAACGAATATTACCTGCAACCTAAAGCCTGCATCCGAAATTAACAAACCTGCCAATAGCAAAGTTGCAAATGACAAAGAGCGATACTTAAGCTAATCAAGCTATAAAACACATCTGAAATTACGAATACCTGTATAATATTTCTGTCAACTAAACAAAACAACAGCCTTTCTATGTTCAATGTACGTATACCGTATAGAAAAGTTTTCGCGGATAGCTATAATGAATTCGTAATCCTGTAAAATGAATGACCATTAAACGGCTCATAAAAGATAAGCATCTAAAGTATAGATGCTTGACGACAACAAAAAATAGTTCTTTAATAGTAACACTGAAGATTTACGACACATGTCAAGGTGAACCGATTCTTAAAGTAAAATCTATCACTCACGTTAATTATTCACAAGATATCAATAAATAAACACATTCATACGTACAAACCAACTGAAACAAATATAGTCGATTTCGAGTGTACGCACAGTGAATTCTGAATAATTCACTACACTGCATTAACACTATGAAATTAAATATGTATTTATGAGAAAACATTTTTTTGTAATGTTTGGTTCACAATTATAACGACCCTTGCACTACATTATAACAAGCAACTTCATTATTTTTTCTTTAAAAAATAAACAAAACAAACTGATCAACAATATCGTAAACAAAAATGTACAGTACAGTGTAAATATGTGAAAGAGGAAAAAATTAATTTTTTTAAATGAATTTTTGACTTCTAATCACTTGCGACAGGATCTCCATGGGAAAAGAAAACGAATGGCCACCCATCACGCAATTGCGCCTGGCATAGAAAAATATTTCCAAACGCTAATGATACTACTTATTATAAAATATTGTTTGTTTTTCTTCATTTTCTAAAAGGTGAACGCACGAGATGGCGCTTTTTTAATTTTTGGTCTCTACCCCTCCACCACGTTGGGAGGTCAACTCATCTACCATGTTAGCAGCCTCTACGACTGTTAAAAAGCTAACAATATCAACAAATGGCCATAATCTGCTAATTCACCACACGAAAGCCACTTTTTACGACTTTACTGTCAATTATATGCCTCTTGTTAACGCAAAAATGTTTTCTTCATAACTGCAAGTAATTGCTTGCAGTGGCACCCTATTAACGCTACCATTTGCCTAGCAATTTAATATGCGCCATATACCCGACTTAGCCACCACAACACACACACACAACTTTTATTATACAATAAACGCTGCGTTAATCGCCACTCGTATCCAGAAATTTCTATTATCCAGAATTTTTTTTCTTCGTATTGCCCTTATAAGTTATAAATCTTAACAACCAACAAACCCCCCTTGCAATTTATGACTTGACACCGTGGTCATCACAGCAGTTATTTTTCTTTTACAACTCACAAACTAACCACACAATTTATGTTAATCGTCTTTTTCATGATACGTGAATTTTTTCTCTCAATTAAATTTTACTGTACTTAAAAATTTATCATATAGTCAACAGGAAGTAATCGATTTATGCGAGTTTCTTATACGCGATTGCGCTATTAAGCGACGAGAATAATCCTTCCAAATCCTTCCAAATGCGCGAAAAAATCTCGCTATTTTGACAATTTTTGCGAATAGTGCGCAAGTCACTGAACGATGTGAGTTCCGTATACGCGATTAGGCTATTAAGTGACGAGATAATCCTCTCAGATGTTCCTCATATGCGAGAAAATATCAGGTGCCCAATGGATAAACCTTCTATGTACGCCACGTATAACAAAAGTTAACTCCTAAACTGGAATTGTGCGCTATGCAAGTTATAATAGTTTCATTTAATAAAAAGTTCGATCTACGCGATTTGCGATGTCTGCGAGATTTTCGTAGAGCCTCGCATAAATCAAAAACTAATTATGTAAACTAAAATTAATAATAAAATGTTAGCTTAATGTCCGTTGTGCTTTTATGGCTAATTTATTTATGTTTTACGTTATTGTAGTGTACAGCAGACAGTAAATATTGACATGTTTGAAATTTATCATCATGATGTATTAACTTTATTGGCCCCCATTGGGCTGTAATAATTTTAAATAAACAAAAAAATCTATTCATCGTGTAGTGTTAATTGTATTTCCACATTTTATCTAGGTGTTCCTAGAAAAACAAATGCATGCTTTAACAGTTACCGTAACTGAAATAATATAATACACACCCCACATAGGATTTATAAACCAAGATACTGTATACAAATGCAGATTTTTCATTATTTAAGCCGAGCTGTTTTTCGACCATCAATCTTGGTCATCCCATGATCATATCGGAAATGTCAGCCCAAGTCCTCAGGGCTACAACTAATGTCTGCTTTATTATTCACCCCTCCTAAAACAAAAAAAAAATCCAGATAATACTGATCAAAGACCTTTTATCCAAACCCATTCCTTCTTTAAAAATCGTCTTGTTCTTTTTTTAAATCTATCATTCGCATTTTGTAAATCCTTTGCTACATTCGCACGTATTTAGAGGGACTGATACGATGATGATTATGATAACGATGGTACTGTTTCGAAACAGCTGCAGATGATAACTCGGGCCACAAGATTCGCCACATGAAAGCATCCGTGTATCCAATAAAATCGATTCTGATTAAAGCACGACCACGTTTTCAATTGCTTGTGAACACACTAAACCAATTGACACGTTCTATCTTCGGCAATATCCATAAATACACACAAAAATCTCGTTTTTTATGCGAAAACATTTTAACCGGTATTGTAATATAAAAACCCATAAGTGTGGATCCACATTCCACGATGTCATAATTTTATAAAACTGAAGTTCTACGCCATGGGAAAAAACATAAACCACTAATGTATAGAAAAACACATGAATATTAGGTATCTGTTTATTACAGTATCAACTTTGTTGAGAATTCTCGCATATCAATGTGTAGATTTAATTATTTTGTAAAAATAATTGTATAGCATAAAATTTTGTATCTATCCACCTATATAATTTGCAAGTATATACGCCGAAAACTATACAGCTTTAGCAATACGAAATTTTTACACGACGTTTCGCTGTAAATTTGCAGGTCGTCAACGCAACTATTTTCAACTACCAATGTCGTGTCATTTCCGACATATGAACATTTAAAATCTAACATTTTGTCATTGGGTGGTTATGTCAATGATTATTAACAACAGTAACTACTTAATAACATTATTCCATGACGTTTGAATCTGTAACACGAGTTTAAACATTAACAATTAACGTGTTATAGCACGGACGGACAACCTTCAAGCTAGATTAAAATTCAAGTTACAAGTTTTAGGATGTTCACTTTGTGTGATCCTATCAACTGAAACAAAATTACTATATGAAAACCTTGTTTTTCAGACACAACCTTTTATTCGAATTAAAAGCCGGGAGTCTGGGATTTCAATAGAGCAAACGTTGACAATTATTCTTCAATCGCAAACTATATGTAAGCTTTTAATTTTTAAAAATGGTTTTTCTCCCCATTAAAATATCTATATTACTTTTGTGTATGATAAAAATTATTTTTTAATGAAATAACATAAAATAAGAAAAAGTCTATAGTAGCACATTAAATGTTAAATATGTCCCTATATTTACATTTCGATTTATTAACATGTCTTACATTGAACCTTAGCTTAGACGAACACACAATAGTGTTCGTCCAAGATTGAACCATGTGTGAAGTTCTATTATTCTACCAACAGTGAGCGCTAACAGCGTCCCAAGTCAAGGCGTCAGTTTAGGCATTACATATAATGCGTCATGGTTTAGACCAGCCAATTGAAACCTTTCTATTTCCCGAAATCCATCCGAAAACAGTCGATAACATGAATTCGGCTAGGCCTATGTAGGTTACACGAGTTACCGACTGTTTTTGGATGGTTTTGCGCTTAATCAGCACTTAAAAGTTGCTTGCAGTTTTTTTTAATCTCGTTAACTCAAAACGAAAATGCAGTTCGGGCGTCAGCAACACCTTACCAGGTGAAACCGATCTTTACATACCGTAAAGATCATAATTAACGCGACCTGGATGTCTCGAAATTTGACAGATCACGCAGGATTAATGTATATACAAAGTTTCAAGTGTCTAGGATATTGGGAACATAGATAAAAACGACCTTAAACATTTTAAACTTTTGAAACACGTTTTACGACCGATCAAGTTAAATAAAAGGTTTTAATAATGAAAAATCACAGACGTAGCACAGGTAAACAGGATATACGTTTGCATAGGTCATAAGCCATGCTTGTGAAATAGTTTGTCTTGTTTATTTATCAACATACTGTAAGTTAGTAAAGTTGTATGTTTTCTTTGTGTATAAAATGGCTGACCAAACTTTAATAAACAATGTTTCGAACTCAGTTATTTCAGCATGTTACTATAGACTAAAGAATTAAAATTAACTCTAGTTAGTTCTAACTCTTTAGTCTATCACTGTGCCGATTACCACCAAAAAATAAGCTAAACATTAGCAACAAATGTGCTTAATCCTGTTCGAACACTAGATTTTTATGTCTTATCACAGTAATCAGGATTTTTATTGAATCGTGAATTTAGTTGCCTGCATAAACTGGATTACTGTGATTTCACAATGCCAACCTGTATGTCGAGACAACATCAAGTGAATTTTTTTAGAGAAACTGTAACTACATTTATACAATGGAAAAAATCGCAATAATCGTCACGATTATCAACATGTTGATTAGATGGTGAACTTTCCGACTACAGCATATGAACTGCATTACTGTATTTGCACGATTCCAACCCGCATTAAGTTAAAGAAAACTCACTACACTTATAATACCGGTACACCCAATAACATATAATTCACCAACCCAAAATGACACTGCAAATTTTGTACACTGGTAATATAATGAAAAACATAGAAGCATGAAACTAATCATTTCGTTCAATGGGTGTGTGCATTAGAAACATGATTTGCATTTCCCCACTAAAAAAAAAACAACCTATTCTCATAATATGAAGTTGAAATGTGTTCGTAAAAATCACGCTATTCATTTCTCACGTGAGAGAGTGTCAGAATGAAAGCATATAAACAGAAAACTCTCCTCTTTTGCTCAAATTCTGGCAAGATGCCTGTTGGGGGAGCTTTTGCGGTGGACCATAGCAGGTTCCTGAGACAGCCATTCGGCAACCACAAGTTGGACACTGAAGGCTTTGAATTGCAGTCAGGTTACTGTCAACCTTCTAATGTTGCAGACAAACTCAAACAAAATTAAAGTGCTAAATGCTATGACACCAGAAAGTGGTAAGACTCTTCAGCTACTGGTATTGCAGTACACTCCTCACGAAAAGTGATGCTTTTTCCACGGCAACAGATGAGATATTTTGTTTTGTTTTTTGACTGTGCCAGTTAATAAAAAATATCTTGAGAAACCTATTTCAATTCATAAGCAAAAAATAAAATTTCTTTAAAAAACCATGTTGCTGCGCGTACGTTATCAATAAAAGAAAAGATACTTTTTACTCGAAAGTTGTAACCTAAATGTATATTTAATGAAACTTTAAACAGCATCAAGTGATAGTACAATTACCTAACGAACCATTTATGTAGGAAAGAACTGCTATAATGACCATAATAGTAAAACGAAAATACGAAAAAACAAACTATTATGCAGCATTTATTTTGTTGTGTTCTTGTAAAAAAATAAATGTCCCTGTCTAACTGCATCTGCAAATCTACATCATTAGAAACTCATTACACAACCGAGCAAATTTTTTACTCAAATTTTATATACATGTATGTATATATATAAATTAGATTCCAAACAATTTTTATCAACAAAAAAAAAAAAAGAAAAAGAAATCACTAGATTTCCATCTAAAAACTGGTCAGACACTCCATGCCCAAAAGCAACAACTTGACAACTGCAACCTATCAGTAATATATATTTTTTCTTTTCATCCCCATAAGCTTAACCTAAACTTTTAAATTCCTTTGCTGAAAGAGAAACTGCTGAAGGCACCAAGTACAGTTCATTTCACGACTTTTACAGTAATTTTCTAAATTACCAGCAGTGGAAGTATACCACCGCTGGCTTATATCAGATCATCAGCATGTTAATTCTCATTTTCACGTATAAGTTAATTTTGCGATTAAAAATTTTAAACAAAGTGAAATACGCACAAAAATAGAGCTAGATAATAGACAGCGAGGTGCCATACATTCATTAAAGCCATCTTAAAGTATCACTTTAAAGCTTTAACAATACGACTCCGTTTATTCCGTTTATAAACTTGAAGAAAACAAAACTCTTAAAATGGGTGTGGTATTTAGTATTACATTGTATGTACAGTATGTTAAAACTAACATATTTAAAATTAAATCCCTCGCAACTTCGAGACTACTAGTGCATTACAATTAAATTGTGTAAACACACCTAACGTTTAATGTCACGTTTAGTGTCACTGTACACACACACACACACACACTGGGATCTGGTGTCAGTGTATCTCACATTTGTTTAAGGTTAATAGAGCCACATTTTCCACCTCCAATTACCAACTGGGAGCCAATTGCCAGATGGCACTGTCTCAACCTTAAAGCTCAACCAGAAAAACCAATGCCACCTGGTTGCAAGGTTGTGGCATTGTAAAGCTCCCTTTCTAAGAGAAAGTACCACATTTTTGTTGACCGAGCAAATATTCGGCAACCTTTCTAACGCCACTAAAAAGACTTTTCCTTTCTACCTTACCTGTGTAGAAAGAGACACTTGAACAATAAAAACAACATTGAGGCAAAATGAAAATTCCTTCCAAAAAAGAAACATTAAAAAAATCATATTCAGAAGTCTGCAAGAAGTTGCTTTACCATCATTAATAACACTAACACACATGGTTGAATGCAAAATCCACAAAGGTATGTTCGTTCTCCTTTTTTTTTTACCTCCATGGACTTGTCAGTTTCAACCTTTTTTATGCGGTAGGCCTACGCTTCAAATGTACAACATGAAAAGTATTGTACAAGATAATTTGTAACCTTTTTGTATGTCCTGCTAGAGACTTGAAATTTGGTACATAATCGAGTCTTGCAGGATTTGATAAACTTGCTCTGGATCCGCTATAGTGCCTTATGTAATCTTGGCCTAATAATTAATTTAGTAATAATGTAATAATAATTATTAATCTTGACCAAATAGTTTAAATTTCAATAATAAATTGAATTAATTTAAATGTTTCGATTTTTTTATAGATATTTTCTTTTTGCCCAATTACAGAGCATAAAGTGTAAAAAGGTTAACACATTAAATTGTAATAAATAAGTACATTGCAAATGATTGATTTTTTTAAATACGCTTTATACAGTTTCGCTTAATGCGAATTTAGATATATGTAATCTTAGAGAAATCAGATTTATGCGGTTTTCGATTTATGCGGTTCTCACTTTATGCAATTTTTTTGCCTACATTAGACTATACAGTATATTATCAAACACCTATAGATGGCAGTATACGTTCAATTCCCAGCTCACTCACAAACTCACAAGTGGATAATATAAAGCGTATAATAAAAGACAATACTTGAAAAAAACAATTCTTGTTTTAATATTTACTTGTAGTGATCTTTGTAAGATTTACCAAACTTAGGTTCACAAAGTTAAAAACCTTCATGAAGAAACCATTGAAAAAACAAATAACTACTGTCAACAACATTTCCAATGACAATACTAAACAGGACAACACTTGCATTGACAAAACTATGCACCATTTGAAATCCAACAATTTTTGACAAAATGATAACATCCCAATCGGATTGAAAAAATAAAACAAAATAACCCTGCATAAATAACAAAGACGAAACGTGGGAGAAGCAGCAGCGTTGAAGAAGCTAAACTTGTCCAACCTTGGGGTATCTACTTGTAGTTAAATAAGTGCAAACGTTCATTGAACTCCATCTTAAGCACATCATCAGAGCAATAGGTTGGAATGGAGGTGGAACCTTTCCTCGGGCGTTTCAGACGTCACACTTTGAATTCGAAGCCCAAAGAGTACAACAGAAAGTTTTCCAATATCTATTTTTTTTTCTTCTCAAAACTACTTTTCGTCTCCGACAAAATGATAATGCGATCTACCACCTTTGGAAAATATAATAAAAAAAATCAACAGACACACACCGCCAAATGCAATTTCAACGTGCTAACCAATCAAATTCAATTTTCGCCTGCAAACGGTACAAATGGAATAACACGACAGTCCGTTTTTACAATACAGTACAGGCAACTTTCGCTTTACGAACATTCGATTTACGGACATTCGCTATATCGAATGTCACGCTTAAACGTCACATTTCATACAAATACTGTATCGTATTTTGTATTCTTTTCTTTATTTTTTAATACGTAGCATATATAGGTAGGTATTTGGTTTTGAGAAGCGCACCAACTGCCGTATCATATATATGATAATCCATAACGCAAAGACAAATTTTAATAAAAAAAAGTATTTTATATATATAGAACATTCGATGTTCAATACAAAGCTCTAAAATGGCAGCTAGCATATACAATAAGTACTGAATATCCTAAAAGCTAGGAATGTCTTACTTACACATAACGAAGATAACAAGACATGTAAATTTAACGAACAAAACGTACTGTATCGAACGTCTTGGAACACAACTCGTTCGTAAACCGAGAGTTGCCTGTACAGCACACCGATAGTCTTCTTGTTTAACGTAAACTGCTTTAATTCGAATTAAATAAAACCGATAAAATAAGTGAGTATTACTGGAAAGTTTGGGAATAAGAAGTACGTACTTTAAAACCTCGTTTATCACATATTTTCACACAATACAAATTCGTTTCAACACTGTTTAATTAACGACAATTCTCGTTTTAAGTTTTTTTTCTCACCTAGCCTCAAAAATCCTTTTTTATTCTTTATTTATTTATTTATTTTATTTGATAATCTCACGTCCCATAGTACTTATAAGTTATACTTGTAAGTTTGTGAGTGAGTGAGCTGAGAAATGAACGTATACTGCCATCCACACTCGTTTATGAGAATATAATCCAATGTATAAAAAAAAACATAAAATGAGGACAGCATAATTTTTTCGCATAAATCAAAAACAGTATGTAAGTCTAATGTAAAAACCCGCATATATGAATAAATAAATCGAAAATTGCAGAAATCAAAAAGGGAATTACTCAAAAATCGCATAAATCAACTATCGAATTGCTCAACGATCGCATAAATTTAATTTCACATAAATCAAAATTTGCATAATCAAAAATCGAAACAATCGGAAATCAAAAATGAACTTTTTGCATTATGTATATACATAGTAAAACATAGTATATCTGTGTATGACAGCAGGTCATATAAAGAATATGCTTAAAAAATTATGTTTAATGTACTGATTAATTTTTATATTCTACATAATGATCGTCCCTTGTTCCATCTACATCATTTCATTGGGTTCAATATATAAACTTCCAAAACATGAACAATCGAATTTAATAAATAAATAAATGAATTTATAAATAGTTTAAATTAAAAAATACGAGAATTAAATTCAAATATTAGACATTATAAACTCCACACAAAGCTAATTTCGAATACACAACAAAAATTAAAAATTCTACTGAGGTCCCTGGTTCGAGCCCAGGCTGAGGCAACAATTTTTTTAAATCCTAACTTTAATCACCATTGAATAAAAAAAAAATAATCACCAAACACGACATATTTTACACGATCTATCAACATTTTGGTCAATCATACTAAAAAAAAAAAAATAAGACCTCAACTCTTCCTTTCATTCATCAACCGCTTACACACACTGTACACATATAATGTAGCGAAAAAAAGGTCTTTGTACAGCCCCCAAATCCGAGCCTCCTTTATAGCAGTTTTAATGTAGTTGATAATGGGTTTCTTCCTTATACAAAGTGCTTAGGTTCACGGACCAAGAACAGGGGAGCTGTGATTTAGATTGCCGTCTGCGGATGATAATGATAACATCGGCAAGAATACATGCAATCTCCGAGATTCGATGCAAGACAACAAACAGGAACTAACATCTGCCCTAACCTCGGTAAAGTTTCCACTCTACACAGACAGCTCGATGCGATTGCCAATTTATTCTTTGCGAAAAAGGCTTACGAATTGCCCTATTAAAATGTTCACGACTTCCCTCTTATGAAGTTGACAGAATATATTTTTTTTTGGTGTCGTATTTCTTTTTTTTTTTATATTCAAATGCAGAACAGTTGTTTTATGCAATAATCTAATGCCAAGTAGCCGTTTTAAAACATGTCAATGTCAACATTACTTCACCGAATTTGGTCACACAGTTTTAAAATTCATCTCCATCAAGGATGCTGCAGGTTATGAATTTACAACAAAAAAAAGTTATTTCAAAATTCAACTAAAAAAAATGAAATAAAGCTGATGCATTTTAAATATTTAATAACTTCATTCTTTTTTCAAAAACTCCTGCACCTCCAGTTATGCTTTAAAGTGTTCGTACTGTCTATTCCACGATTCACAAAAAATAATGCCTTCCAAAGCATGCCATATGAAAAAAACAAAACACAAAAAGTGTTATTTTTTTATATGAAAATCCATAAACCTAAATAAAAACATGAAACTATATTTATAACAAAACTAAAACGTTGTTTTATATAATTTTACTAGTATCGTAATATAATATACAGAGTCATAACTAATAATCATGTAAACGTGATTGAATCTAAGATATAACTCGTTACACGCGATTCTTCACTTTTCACGATAACATTCCAAAACACATCAAAATACATAAACAGATGAAGTGCTCGATTTATGCACAAGTCTTCGCTATTATTCGACGCGACAAATTAATTCAGATACACGTTATGTGCTAAAACTAAAATAGTTCGCTATTATGCGATTCTACGCGGTGGTGCACAAGTCAACACTTTTGCACCGACCCTAACCCGACCATTCTGCAATTTCTTTCTGTATATGCAATTTTCGATTTATGCGAAATTTTCGTAGAACGTCTTCATGACATGAATCAAAAGCGTCTTACAAAAACTAAGAAACAATATTTCCAAACTTTGTCATTTTATTCATTTTTACTTGGAATGCATCACTGGTTCATCAATCATAAATACACTTATCAATTCATTTTTACTTCTACATTTATAGAAATCAGTTCATTGCTTAATACGAGAAAAACATGTAACCTACACCATGCCAGATTATATAAGTCATGCCTACACCTACAGATTGTTCACCTACAGATTCACGGTAAATCCGTACCTACAAATTTAAATTGCTGTAAAATATATTTGTTAAACTCTTTGCTGTAAAATACAGTATTAAATTTAAATTGCGGTGACTTGTAATTTTCTAGTGGTTCAACTGCACTAGAAAAGACAGGGTGTAGAAAATTCGAAGAAAATTTATGCGAAGAAAAGCGAAGAAAATTCGAAGTAAAAAAAACTTGATAAAAAGCAAACAAACCCACAAGGTGTAAGATGTAGTCCCAATCTCTGTCGTTTTTTCTTCGAAAAAAAAAATAACTAAAAAATACCATAAAAAAAGAAAAAATAAAAGAAGAGAAAAGACCTAACACACACCTATATAGTATTATTTTGGACCAAAATGATAGACATTGCCAAAAATCTCTTCCGAGGTTCAAACTCGAGTTCACCTTTAACAAATCCCATTTTCATTTTTCACTGGCAAGAAAGGATTTAAAAATCGAATTTCACTTTCTTTGGCTTGGACGTTGGCACTCATTCTCTTCCCCCTTTCCTTATACTATTTTCCCCTACACATTCTACCACCAAACTTTCCTATACAATCAGTCAAAAAAAAAATGCTCGCTTGCTCGGTCATGGAACGCACCCGCCAAAACACTTTCAGATGCTTCTGATATTTGCACTAAATTACTTGGCAGCCGAACTGCACTATTCCATACGCTATCAACCACCACTAAACTTGTGTGTGTA